>JALMGJ010000008.1:48610000-48692500 GCA_023362775.1 Charina bottae | reverse complement strand
TGATTCCCTGTTTCACACTTTTCTTGGTCTTTCCCAGAGTGGTCATAAAATCATGGCATTGGAAGAGGTCACTTGGGCTGCTCAGTCCATATCTGGTGCAGGGATTCAGATTAAAAGCATCCGAGAAAGATGACCAGATCCAGCATCTCTCTGTCACTGGTTCTACTGTTGTTGTTGTTGTTTTTCATAAAACTTTATTAAGTTTCAACAAGAGATAAAATATAAAGAAACATAAAAAAAGAATTAAGAAGAAAAGGTCAGAAAAAGAGCAAAATTAAGAGTGCAGAAAAGAAAAAGAAGAATAGAATAGAATAGAATAGAATAGAATAGAATAGAATAGAATAGAATAGAATAGAATAGAATAGAATAGAATAGAATAGCTTCTGACTTTCTTTGGTGCAGGTACAAATATAAAACACATTAACCTCTTATTCTAAAATTAACAATAGTACACAATATTTCTATCATCATAAAGAGTTCTAATCATCAAATCCCAAAATTAAAGTTTAATTTCTTTCAGTTTCAAGCAAAAAGTCCAAAAGAGGTTTCCAAGTAGAGACATAGCTAGAGAAAGTCTTTTCTTTAATCAAAGTAGTCAATTTCGCCATCTCGGCCAATTCCATTAACTTCACCCTCCATTCTTCCATTGTAGGTATTTGTAAGTCCTTCCACCTCTGTGCGTATAGAAGTCTTGCTGCTGTTATCATAGATAAAAGCAAAGTCCCATGTTTTCTCTCAATCTGTTTACTGTCACTGGTTCCACTGTTGAACTTCTCTTGATGTTAGTTGTTCTTCCCTACCATTCAGCTGGAATTTGTCTTCCTGGAGCTGTTCTTCATTAGTCCGTGTGCTGCAGTCTGGAATGAGAGAGCAGGGCTCGGCCATCTTCCAAGCACCATTCTTCCAAGATGTTCTTCTCTGAACCTGCTTCGGTGTCACTGAACCCTTCTTAAAGGGTGGTGCCCACAGCTGGACACGGTACTCCAGGCAGGGTCCAGCCAAAGCAGAACAGAATGGAATGATTGCTTTTCATATTTGGAAATCTTCCTTCTATTGATGCAGCCTAGAATTGTACTTGCCTTTTTGGAAGCCACATCACACTGCTGGCTCATATTCAGTTTGCATTCAACTATATTCCAAGATCTTTTTTACAAATATCTACACCTGTGCATTTCATTTCTTAAGTAAAGAACTTGTACTTATTCCTATTAGATTTCACTCTATTATTTTCAGCTTTTTTCTCAGTCTGTTAAGATGTTTTGTCTTCTGGGATATTAGCTACTCCACTCAAACCCAGGACTGATGCTTATGGCATTCCACTCAATACTGCTCTCCCATTTCATGAGGAAAATTGATGAGCACTCTGACTGCTTAAATATGGATCCACTTAATTTTCCTGTCATCCTGCCCATGCTAAACTAGTTTGCTAATTAGTATGTCAAGGGACATTGTTTGTCAAATGTTTTGCTGAAATCAAGATAAATTATGTCTATCTCATCCCCACAATCTACTAAAAGTGGTACTCAATCAAAACATGACATAAGGTTAGTCAGATAAGTTTTCTTTTGAGAAATCCATGCTGACTTCTGGTAATTACTACATTCCTATCAGGATATTTACAGATCCATCTCTTTATCATCTGCTCTAGAATGCTTTTCAGGTGTCGATGTCAGACAGATTCATCTGTAGTTTGGTGGTTCTTTGTCTTTTTTGAAGATAGGGACATTTGCACTCCTCCAGTCATATGGCACTTTACCAGTTTTCTGGGATTTCTCAGACCATCAGCTAATTCCTTTAGTACCCTCGCATGCGACTGTTCTGGTCCTAGAGCTATTCCCTGGCCATGTTTTATTTTCTATCAATCTCAGGTTTCCATCCTATTCCTTCATTAAAGGTAAAGGTAAAGGTTCCCCCCGCACATTTGTGCAGTCGTGTCCGACACTAGGGGCCGGTGCTCATCTCTGTTTGTTAGCCGAAGAGCCAGCATCGTCTGAAGATGCTTCCACGGTCATGTGGCCGGCATGATGCACGTGGAATGCTGTTTCCATCCCACCGAAGTGGTACCTATTTATCTTCTTGCATTTGCATGCTTTCGAATTGCTAGGTTGGCAAGAACTGGGGCGAGTGCGGGAGCTCACTCCGTCATGCGGGACTATGGATTCAAACCTCTGAACTTGCGATCTTCCGATCGACAAGTCTGGCGTCTTACCCACTGAGCCACCACGCCCCTTCATTGGCTCTCCATAATATCCAAGTGGGCCACATAGATTTCTACTGGAGAAGATGGAAACCAAATGCTGAGGATATTTGTCTTTTCTTACAGATTACATGGGCAAGCAGAGATACTTTGCTTGGGCCTTCATGGGGGGTTGGTGGGTGGGAATAATATCACATGCATCATGACAGAACTGGAAAAATAGCATGCAACTGATGTAAATTTGTGTCATTTGTGTGATTCTGCATTCACAGAACAGGTTCAACCTAGTTACTGAATTAACCATTTTTCTGGATCCACATAGTACAGTAAACCTAAAACCAAATAAATAGGATGGATTTGCCTAGCATAAAAAAATTAACCAAGATTAAAATTAATCAGGTTTAGCTTCCTGTAGACAGGCAGCTAGATCTTTAAGTGATGTGACTAAGGGCATTGCAAGGACTCCGCCAGTGACTAACTTCACATTATGAAACCATTTTTCATAATGGTTTATTGAACAAGTAGGAGCAGCAGCACTACGGTACATGCTAAACCATAATGGATGCCTTCAGACATCATGCTAAGCGAAATCCAAACCAATCATGTTACAGCTTAGCATGTTGTGGGAATACAAGGCACTGATGTGTCAATGAGAACTCTGGATAGACCTCTGGTACAAGTCACCGTTATGTCATTGCACAGATGATGCAAATCCCATAATTTCTGTTCTTTGCATGATTATGACACAATGTACATGGCATCATTAGACGTCTGTGCAATTTAGGATGACAGAAAGAGTAAGGTTGGCCATCCTTGGAAGCAGAGTTGTAGAAATTGCAGATTTGGGCTAAACATTAGGAGAAACATGAGAAGAGTGATGCAGCAGTGGAAGAGGATCTCTTGCTGGGTTCAACACACCCAACTCATGGAAGGTGGCCACTGAAAGGAACCATTTTCTGAGTTCAGAAACGACATTGAACCACAGAGTTACCACAATATGACCTACCTGCGAAAACAAACAAGCAAAGTAGGTGAGCTTAAAAGTAATCAAGGTTGGCACATTGCAGCAAGGTAGTGACGAGATCATCAGCTGGCCTGGTTGTACAATTCCAGACTCTGAATCTGAAACAAAAGACGTGGTCGGTTCTCCAACCTCCATTTGTCCAAACTGTTAGTCTGGTATCTTTCAAGGTTTAGCTGAACCCATGTGGTGGACTTTACCCCTCTTTGGAGTCTTCCAACATGAGCTGGTTGGTCATCTCTTGGGGATGGTTGAGTGGTTTCCTTCACTGAACAGGAAGTTGGACTATATGATTGCTAAGGTCACTTCCAACTCTTTCTAGGATTCTTTGTTCAAAGACCATCTCACCTCTTTGATTCTATGATGCTCCACATCCTCATGGGGATAGAAATGGTGAGACAGAATCAGTGGTGTATTTCATGGCCAACTGGCCAAATCATGAACACCTACTTAGGGAGAAGAGGACCAAGGTGGCCAAGAACTTTTTTCTCTGGCCACAGAAACGAGGATCAGAAAAAACAGGTATAAGCTGCAGCCACTAAATTCTGTTTAAATATAAAGGAAAATGTCCTGGTGGTTACATCTGCCCAATGGTGGAAGAGTCTACCTACAGAAACTGTGAGTTCTCCATCTCTGGAGGATTTTCAGAAGAGGCTGGAGCACCACCTCTCACGGACAATTACCTGGTTTTTCGGCACACTGCAAAGGGTTGGACTAGATGTTCCTTGTGGTCCCTTCCAACTTTACAATTCTATGCTTCTGAATTCCATCTCCAAGTGCAAAATCCCACCCTCCACAAAGTTGCAAGAGCCAGCCCCCAAGAGCCTGCCAACTGGGGGTCCAGATCCAAAATCAAGTTCCTGTCAAGGTAAATGGAGGTCTCCTCACTCTGAAGCCAACATTATTCCCATGACACAAACAGAATTCATTACTTTGGGGAATGGGAGGTTTCTAACTGGAGTTAAATTACATCCCTGCTGTGGCCCTAAAAGGGCTTCTCAAGGCACTTTGGGCAAGCTCCGAAGCTGCTGCCAATGGAGAAGAGCAACCAGCCAATGCTCCCTCCCCAGCATCCCCTCCTTGAGGAGGGATTTATCTGGCCTCTGTTGCTATAGCAACTAAACACCATATCATAAATACTCACACCGTGCCTTGAGGAGGGGTTGGCCCCTTCTGCTGGAGAATGCATCAGACAGAAAAGCTGTTGGAAAGGACCCTTCTCCCTCCCTCCCTCCCTCCCTCCCCCCCCCTCTCTCTCTCAAAACAAGCTCCTCTTTGCATCTTCTCTGATTCCCAATTGCTGGGACCCTCCCCCGAAATGGGTCACCATGCAGCATGAGAGTTTCCTCCATGGCTGAGGTGCAAAAACATCATCTCTGCCCAAGGCCAATCTAGCATTGGTTTTAATTGGTTGGAATCAAGGCATGGTGAGAGTCACCCTGTCCAAGATCATGGCTGAGAGAGATTTTTGTAAGCACCAACTCTTCGGAGACGTGTTATGGATGCTTGTCCAACAGGTGATCAGCTTGGACCACGTGGTTGATCTGTTTGGTTAGAGGGATAAAGATGTTGAGAAGGTAAAGATGCTCACCTACAGTCCAAACATTCCCCTCTCTTTGCTCAGACTGAAGAAGCTCCTTGGATAAGGAGCGAAACGTTTCCACTAAGAAAATAGAAATCCAGTTGACATGATTCAAGCTACAGACAATTCCACCTGGATGACTGAGAACCTTCATAGACACATTCCCCTCTCTTATTTTTCAGTGTTGGGAGAAAGGCAGCATTAATTTCTACTCCATCAATTTGCAGGCATCCTTCTCCATTTGTTGGGGTCCAATGCTGCTCAAATGCTCCTCTGTACTTGAGCAGGAGCAGAGCCGTTGAAAAGGTGGGTTGGGAAAGCAAATGGAAAAGTTGACCCTGCCACCTCTTCTGAATCAGCCACCGGCGGAAGTGTTAAAAAGCTAATTTTATGGGCCCAAAACAGCCGTACATAACAGCAGAGTGCAGCATGTGGTTGATCTTGGCAGATCTCAGAAGCTAAGAAGGGTTGGCCCTGGTTAAGTTTTGGATGGGAGACCCCCATGAAATGACAGGGCCAAAAGCTAGATTGGGAAACTGAAAATCATCTCAGAAGAAGGCAAGGCAAGGCAAGGGACGGGGTCAGATATAATACAAAGGAAAGGAAGGGGAAACATATCCAGGAAATGAGCAGATTTAGCAGATTTCTGGTTTTACCTTAAGCAAAATTCAACAGTAGTGTAAAAGCTTTCTCTACCAGCAAAATATGCTTCTTAAGAACATAAGAAACGTCCTGCTGAGTCAGACCAAAGTAACTCTCTAGCCCCCATCGTGGTCCCACAGCCTCTGAGCTGAAGCCCATCAGCCAAACACGACCATGCCAGCTTCTTCTGCTTGTGTTCCCCATCAACAATTTTTAACTGCTACTGAGTGGCAAAATTCTCTGGCCCAGAGGCAGGGGCATATAACTTTCTACTTATGGGACCCGTGAGGCCTTCAAGTTCAACCTCCTGCTTACAGCAAGTCCCCAAATTAATACATCCCCAACAGATGCTCGAAGACCTCCCACCCCACCCCTCTCCAGATCATCGATTCCCCTGTGGACTGCTCAGTTAGGAACTGTTTCCTAAAATTCAACTGCAATTTGTTGTCCTTTAATTTAAGACCGTTAGTTCATGTCCTATCATCTGGATGACAGACACATTGATTAATAGCTATTGATAGCCTTCTCCGTCTCCTCCTGCCCCATCATTTTTAAAAATCTCCTGCTAAATCAAAGTTGACAACGATCACCGGTTCAGCAATGCACTGTCAAATGTTAAAAGTCCCTTGGTCAACCCTGATTCACCCACTGTAAGGTTCTGGCATTAGGAAAGAAATCGATCCCTTTGTTCCTAACTTGTCACCTACAGTATGCTGGGCGGGACAGATTCAGGGATGTTGGTAGGGTATGGCGCCAAAATCAAGATGGTGGCCACGACGGTACAATTGAACCTCTGCCTGTTTTTTAATGTGCGGAGCTTTAATTGCATCATTGTAGCCACCATCTTGACTTTGGGACTGTATCCTATAGACACCCTTGGTCAGATCTCAACTTCTCAAATACTTTGTGTGCGCCTTTCGCCTCCCGCCAACTTGAGTCTGGGTGGTTTCATGGATATGTATTGGTAGCAATACAGAAGTGGTTTACTAATGTCTTTCTTTTAAAAAAGAACCCTCCCCCCAAAAAACCCCTTCCTATTCTGGCTGTGGAGTTTCTCTAGTACTCTCATTCGAAGTCAACTCCTGGTCCCTAGCTTAAGTATCTCCATCTGGATGGGTAAACTTTCATTCTTGAAGGAAGGGGAAGGGGAAGGGGAAGGGGGAGGAGGAGGGGGAGGGGGAGGGGGAGGGGGAGGGGGAGGAGAGATGTATACAAGATGTGGAACCCTAAGCAAATTTGCTGGGTTTTAAAAGCAAAATCTTACACTCCCTGTGGTTAAGCTGAACTTCCTCTCAACCCACCCCTCCAAATGTATCTATAACTATATTTTATGCAGACTGCATAGCCTTGTCCGGTTACCCAGACAGAGTGTGGAGCCTTCTGCTGCTCTGTGGGTGAGCTGCAGGATCAAAGCTCCTCTAGATTGGCTCAGGCTTTTGGCGCATTAGTCATTTGATGGATGGACAGCCAAGGAGAACCACGTCCCCTGCTGAGACCTGGCGGAGGCCGAAGCATTTGACTGATAGGGAGACAGAGAAAAAGAAATTCCTTGGCCACCAAAGTCCATCCCTAACCTAGCGGTGCAGAAGCGGGGTTAGATAATGCATTCATACATTCAGGCAGACCCATCGTGCTATTCCCTTTCGAGGGAAGCAACGTTATGCAGGGCACAACAGCCAAAACAAATGGTCAGACAAAGAAATTAAAGGCAGGAGATAAGACAGGGAAAGGAAGGAGACATAGAAAAAGAAATTCCTTGGCCACCAAAGTCCATCCCTAACCTAGCGGTGCAGAAGCGGGGTTAGATAATGCATTCATACATTCAGGCAGACCCATCGTGCTATTCCCTTTCGAGGGAAGCAACGTTATGCAGGGCACAACAGCCAAAACAAATGGTCAGACAAAGAAATTAAAGGCAGGAGATAAGACAGGGAAAGGAAGGAGACATAGAGCTTCATTGGACCTCTCTGGCCAAGCAGATCCACATACACAGATAGCCATCAAGGTGAGCGCTGGGAAGGAAGGAAGGAATAAGAAAAGCAAATTAAAGACAGGAGATACGAGAACTGAGAAGAAAAACTAACGGAATCTAGTTTACACCAGTGTTGTTCTTTATATATAACTCTCCATACCTTGCTCCTATCATGTCCAGCACTGCTTCAGACATTGTCTTTTGTTCTTTAGACCAGTGTTTCTCAACCTTGTCAACTTGAAGATGGGTGTCTATGAAGGTTCTCAGTCATCCAGGTGGAATTGTCTGTAGCTTGAATCATGTCAACTGGATTTCTATTTTCTCAGTGGAAACGTTTCGCTCCTTATCCAAGGAGCTTCTTCAGTCTGAGCAAAGTTAGTAAGGGAATCCTAAATATGTTTCTAGGTAGCTGTGTGACCTTACACCTGGGGCTAGGTCATGGTTATATTGAGATGTTATTTTAAGTCCTTTTATCATCTAAAGGAGGATCGTTAAGATCACCATGCTGCTGTTGAGCTTGTGAAATGGTCTTAATCTTCCTAGGCACAGAAGACAAAGCAGGGAGGAAAATAGGGGAGAGGGTGTGCCTGAGGCCCCCACCTCTATTCAAGGAAGGATTTTCCAAGTTGGCATAAATGGATTCCTTGACCCCTCTCTCAAACCACCTATCTTCTCTGTCTAAAATGTGAACATTAATGTCCTCAAATGAGTGTCCTTTTTCCTTTAGATGAAGATAAACTGCTGACTCTGGTCCTGTGGTGTTGCTCCTCCTGTGTTGGGCCATCCTCCTGTACAAAAGTTGTTTGGTTTCTCCAATGTAGAGTTCAGAGCACTCCTCACTGCACTGGATTGCATAAACTACATTGCTTTTCTTGTGTTTTGGAGTTTGATCTTTGGGGTGTACAAGCCTCTGTCTCAGTGTGTTGGTGGGTTTGAAATATACAGGTATGTGGTGTTTGCCAAATATCCGTTTTATCTTTTCAGACACGCCAGCCATGTAGGGAATGACCAGGTTCTTTCGTTTACTCTGAATCTTCAAGTTGACAAAGTTGAGAAACACTGGTCCAAATCAACAAACATATAATCCACTTTCTTTCTCACACTCATGCCTTTCGCAGGGATCCACCCAAGAGCAAACGTCTGGTCTCCACACCCTCTTCCTGGCATAAGCCGCACGGCACTTCTCAAATTTTGTTCATTTCTACCTCTTGTACCTTTTAGTCAGAAACCTGCCAGGCAGCTTCCCAGAAACATTTAAAAAATTAACATCCCCTAGTTCTTGCATTCAGCCTTGCAACCCCGCAAATTAATGGTAACTGTTCATTGTTTCATATCTGTTCATTTCCTAGTTATCATCCTTCCCCGTTCAAACCGAGTGCTCCTCACAGCTTAGAGCACAAACAGCCTTTGAAAAGACAAGAAGCAAAACGCCAAACAATTAAAGCGCCAATAGTAACACTCTTTGCATGTAAAAGCCTGTAGAAAGCAATATTCATTTCATAATGAATTCTAAAAGCAGCCTCCCCCAAACTGAGTCCCCTCTCAACGTTTTGACTTTTAATTCCCAGAATCCTCAGCAGTGGCCATGCTGGCTGGGGAATTCTGGGATCCAGAGGCTGCCCAACTCCTTAAGACGTTGGGCAGCTTACAGCGTTAAAAAGTAATGACAAACAAAAGCAGAAACCCTCTGCATCTGGAAAAGCCATTTATTTATTTATTTATTTATTTATTTATTTATTTACTCACTCACTCACTCACTCACTCACTCACTCACTCACTCATTCATTCATTCATTCATTCAATTTATCCCCGCCCATCTCCCTGAATAGGGGACTCTGGGCGGTTAATTCCTCAAGCAAATAAAATCCTACAGGGACTCAGCGCCCATCCTAGCCCAAGACCTGGGGGAACCTAGAGCTGAAGTTGAATGATGCCCTCTCTATGGTAGGGGTATCAGATCTGGGCTGCAACAATCCCAGAGACCCCTAGAGGGCCAGAAAGTGATAGGACAACCCTAGACTGCCATCTGGTGGTCAATGAGGTTTTTGCAGCTCATATTTAGTAGTCCTACTTTAAAGGCAGAGAGAGTGGAAGTGATATCAATCGAAGAGAATATTTGTAGCTCAGGTTGAACTGTGGAGTCCTTGGTGCTCTCTGAGCCTTGTTGTTTTCTTGCAGACATTTCATTGCCAGGCTAGGCAACATCCTCAGTACGAAAAGGGAGTGGGACTTGCTCTATGTTTATATACCATGGCTTGTCCTGCTTGTGTTGGTGGGGGTGTTGTTCTCTCCTTGGTAGTTCCTTGATTGGGCTCTTGTTTGCTGCTTGGTTGATTGACTGAGTTAATAGTTCCTTGATTAGGGTATGATTAGGGTATTGTGCTGTTTGATTGTTCCTCTGGTGCTAATCCTGGTGTTAATCTTTGCATATCTGGGTGTTGATTGCTGGTGAGGTGGTGTTCTGGTCTTTTAGCTTTTCTATTGTCTCTTTTGAATTGTATGTAAATGTTGTTTACCTCTATGTGCCTGTTGATGGCTGACTTGTCTGAGTGCCAAGCTTCCAGGAATTCCCTAGTGTTTTGGATTTGGCTTGGTCTAGGATGCTCATAGTTACCCAGTTGAAGCTATGGTTGAGTCTGTCCATGACACCCCCACCAACACAAGCAGGGCAAGCCACTGTATATAAACAGAGAGCAAGTCCCACTCCCTTTTCGCACTGAAGATGTTGCGTACCCTGGCAATGAAACGTCTGCAAGAAAACAACAAGGCTCAAAGAGCACCAAGGACTCCACAGAGTGGAAGTGAACACAACTCCTAAAGAAGTGCATTCACACCTCTAGCAGAAGACCCTCCTTCGGGGGAATGAGAAAGGCCCTCCGAAAGTGGATCCTGCCCGACATACGGGGTCATGATGGGTGTTCTATTTTATTCATTTTATTATTAGCTTTATTTGATTAGTTATGTACCATCAAGTTGGCATCGACTCTCAGTGGCCACATAAATAGACCAGGAGGGTCTGTCCCCAACCCAATCTTTCAGGTCTTCCAAGGGTGCCCCCACCGCCACTGTAACTGAGTCCCTCCCCCTTGCTGCTGGTCGTCCTCTTCTTCTCTTTCCTTCCACCTTTTCCAGCATTAGAGCCTCCTCCAGAGAGCTGGGTCTTTGCATAAGGTGTCCAAAGGTGGATATTTTGAGCCTCGTATTTTGTACAACTCAAGATGTAGTGCATAATGGTCCCATCTCCTATCCCCACAACAACCCTGTGAGGTGTGGTGGGTTGAAAGGGAGAAGGTCTGGGCTAAAGTCATCCAGCCAGTTTCTGTGCCTAAGGCAGGACTAGAACTCATGGTCTCCTGGTTTCCAGTCCAGCACCTTCCCCACTACACCAAATGGACATCTGAAAGTCTGAAAGACTTGCTTTGAAGGTGTTCCTCCACACTCCTAATAACCATACCAGCTGGTCCTCTTCAGTTGTCCTCGTTTCTTCTCATTTCTGCAGTTCATTTCGAACGCTCCTGTGCCACGTTCCAGGAGAAGGCGTCTTCAGATAACTTGCATGTATAAATAGAACATAAACATGAAAGCATCACATCCCAATAAAAATTAAATCATTAAGACAGCAGTCTAAAAGCTTTCCCCAGACCAACACATCACTCATAGAAAGCCAGCGTAAACAATTCTGAAGAAAACAATTAAAAAACCAGCCGCGGCACTCTACACCATTAAATAATCAAGGACTCGGCCCAACATCTCAACTAAAAGCTGCCTGAAATAAATGGCTTTACCAGGATTGTTTAAAAGCCTGACTTGCGGGTGGGGGGACAGAGGGAGGTCTCCCACGGGACAGTTCCACAAATAAGTTGAGAGTCAATAAATATTGTTGTGGGCTGCATTAACTAGGGATATATGGATTTTCAAAATCCATAATGTGTTCTGATGCCTTGCACGCTCTCGCAGGGGAATTTTTCAGACTGACTTTTTTTTTTAAGTTGTAAAAAAAAAATCCTACAGGAAAAGTTCGCAGAGGAGACAGAAATGTAAAACAGATGAGATGGCTGAAAGATATACTAATCCCCCTTTAAAAAGCACAACTTGCTTGCAACAGCACTAAACTCTGGGTCTAGGCGCACTTGCCTTCTTTAGCACTCCCTGGAAGGACCGTGGAAGTATAATCCTTTAGCTCCTCCCTAGATCTGGGGGAAGGAAGGATGAAGCATTGCTATCCTTCGCTGATGGCTAATTCATCCCATGGCGAATTCCTCTGGAGCAAATGCACCCAATCCACCCCCAGAAGGAATCATGGTGGAATTCTTTTATATCTCTAGCACAGAGCTTTCCAAACTTTTCATATTGGTGACACACTTTTTAGACATGCATCATTTCGCGACACACTCTTACAGCAGGGCAGAAGGCAGGCACCAGGACCTGCGCGGAATCCTGGCAGGGCAGGTTTGGAGGCAGCAAGGCACAAGGTAGGCACTAGGACCGGCGTGGAATCACAGCAGGTTTGGAGGCAGCCAGGCACAAGGCAGGCACAAGGACCTGCGCGGAATCACAGCAGGTTTGGAGGCAGCAGGGCACAAGGCAGGCACTGGGACCGGCGTGGAATTGCAGCAGGTTTGGAGGCAGCAAGGCACAAGGCAGGCACTGGGACCGGCGTGGAATCGCAGCAGGTTTGGAGGAAGCAAGGCACAAGGCAGGCACTGGGACCGGCGTGGAATCGCAGCAGGTTTGGAGGCAGCCAGGCCCAAGGCAGGCACTAGGACCTGTGCGGAATCACAGCAGGTTTGGAGGCAGCAAGGCCCAAGGCAGGCACTAGGACCTGTGCGGAATCACAGCAGGTTTGGAGGCAGCAAGGCACAAGGCAGGCACTAGGACCTGTGCGGAATCCTGGCAGGGCAGGTTTGGAGGCAGCAGGGCACAAGGCAGGCACTAGGACCTGGGCGGAATCACAGCAGGTTTGGAGGCAGCAAGGCCCAAGGCAGGCACTAGGACCTGTGCGGAATCACAGCAGGTTTGGAGGCAGCAAGGCACAAGGCAGGCACTAGGACCTGTGCGGAATCACAGCAGGTTTGCAGGCAGCAAGGCACAAGGCAGGCACTAGGACCTGCGCGGAATCCTGGCAGGGCAGGTTTGGAGGCAGCAGGGCACAAGGCAGGCACTAGGACCTGGGCGGAATCACAGCAGGTTTGGAGGCAGCAAGGCCCAAGGCAGGCACTAGGACCTGTGCGGAATCACAGCAGGTTTGGAGGCAGCAAGGCCCAAGGCAGGCACTAGGACCTGTGCGGAATCACAGCAGGTTTGGAGGCAGCAAGGCACAAGGCAGGCACTAGGACCTGTGCGGAATCCTGGCAGGGCAGGTTTGGAGGCAGCAGGGCACAAGGCAGGCACTAGGACCTGGGCGGAATCACAGCAGGTTTGGAGGCAGCAAGGCACAAGGCAGGCACTAGGACCTGTGCGGAATCACAGCAGGTTTGGAGGCAGCAAGGCACAAGGCAGGCACTAGGACCTGTGCGGAATCACAGCAGGTTTGGAGGCAGCAAGGCACAAGGCAGGCACTAGGACCTGCGCGGAATCCTGGCAGGGCAGGTTTGGAGGCAGCAGGGCACAAGGCAGGCACTAGGACCTGGGCGGAATCACAGCAGGTTTGGAGGCAGCAAGGCACTAGGACCTGTGTGGAATCCTGGCAGGGCTTGGAGGCGGCAGCAGCTGCGACACACCCAGACACTGCAGCTGACACACTAACATGTCCCGACACACAGTTTGGAAAGCTCTGCTCTAGCATCATCTGGAGAAAGTCACTTTCGTGTGAGCAGTCCAAGTAAGCAGTCCATGCATGGCTTCCTCAATGGCTGATGTGATGTTTCTCCCTCTCTCACAGTGTCGTAACGTGGAGCCATCCATCAAAGCTATAAACCACCAGGGGGTTCAAGTCTGATAAAAAGGAAGCAATTGTTTACATTACTTATAGAACTGGTTGTCATGTATGTATTGGTGGCTGCCAGGCAGGTCGCATGAATCTAACCTGGTCCGGATTCAGAAGCTGAGGAGGAAACCACCTGTGCATTGTGGCTAAGAGAACTTCATGGATGTGTCCATGAAATCACACCTAGCTAGGAGGCACCCCCTTGCTGGCTTTTGCTGATCTTGAAAAATCCAACAGGGTTAGTCCATGACTGGGAGATTAGCACCAGATGAAAGGTAAAGGTTTCCCCCACACATTTGTGCAGTCATGTCCGACTCTAGGGGCCGGTGCCCATCTCCGTTTCTTAGCCGAAGAGCCAGCGTTGTCCGAAGACGCTTCCACGGTCATGTGGCCGGCATGACGCACGCGGAACGCTGTTACCTACCCACCAAAGTGGTACCTATTCATCTACTTGCATTTGCATGCTTTCAAATTGCTAGGTTGGCAAGATCTGGGGCTGGTGCGGGAGCTCCCTCCGTCACGCGGCGCTTAGGTCTCAAACCTCCGAACTTGCGATCTTCCGATTGACAAGCCAGGCGTCTTACCCGCTGAGCCACCACGCCCCTTAGCACCAGACTACCTGTAATCTCTCCAACAATGCAGAAGACAGCGACATATTGCTGCCAAGAAAACACAACGGTTGTATCCATGAAACATCTGATCTTGAAAAGCAAAGCATGGTTGCACTGAATCAGTACTTGGCTGGGTAACAACCAGAAAACTTCTCAACAGTAGGCTAGATGGGGAAATCAGAAATATCTCCTGGAAGAAGGCAGCGGTCGACCACTCCTGTATTGCTGCCATAAAAACCAGGACAAATCCGTCGAGTCACCAGGAGTCAACCTCTGCTGGAGACAGATTTTATTTAGCTACCTTTGGCTTATCTCAAGAAAGCTAAGCAGGGTTGACCCTGGTTAGTTCTTCAATGGGAGACCAAAAAGAGCAGTGAGCTAAAAGGGAGAAGTGGAGAAAAAGTCCTGGAAAAAGGATTCTGGGGGAATCCCATGAAGGTGGTTATGACTGACCTGCTGATGACTTTCCAGGATCCATCTAACCAACAGCTGTGTGACTCGAGGTTTAGCCTAATCCTTCCAATAAGGCTGTGCTTTGGATTCCGTTCCTGCTGATCTTGTGCAAAAAGCAACTGCTCTGAAGAGTTGTAAGACAGCCTCTGTTCCGGCATGCACCAAGGCACCTTTTTGGATGGGAATCTGCCCAACCTTTCGACATCTTGCTAAGAAAAATAGATGACGTTCCTCCATAGTTGCTAAAACTTTCAATTTTTCAACCATTCATGCCGAGAAGATACACAGAGCAGACCGTTCGAATGTGCCAGGAGTGGCACTTAGGGCCAAACCTCTAGTCCAGAGCTTTCCAAACTGTGTGTCGGGACACGTTAGTGTGTCGGCTGCAGTGTCTGGGTGTGTTGTGGCTGCTGCTGCCTCCGAGCCCTGCCAGGATTCCGCACAGGTCCTAGTGCCTGCCTTGTACCTGGCTGCCTCCAAACCTGCTGTGATTCCGCGCAGGTCCTAGTGCCTGCCTTGTGCCTTGCTGCCTCCAAACCTGCCCTGCCAGGATTCCGCGCAGGTCCTAGTGCCTGCCTTGTGCCTTGCTGCCTCCAAACCTGCCCTGCCAGGATTCCACGCAGGTCCTAGTGCCTGCTTTGTGCCTTGCTGCCTCCAAACCTGCCCTGCCAGGATTCCGCGCAGGTCCTAGTGCCTGCCTTGTGCCTTGCTGCCTCCAAACCTGCCCTGCCAGGATTCCACGCAGGTCCTAGTGCCTGCCTTGTGCCTGGCTGCCTCCAAACCTGCTGTGATTCCGCACAGGTCCTAGTGCCTGCCTTGTGCCTGGCTGCCTCCAAACCTGCTGTGATTCCGCACAGGTCCTAGTGCCTGCCTTGTGCCTGGATGCCTCCAAACCTGCTGTGATTCCGCGCAGGTACTAGTGCCTGCTTTGTGCCCTGCTGTAAGAGTGTGTCGCGAAATGATGCATGTCTAAAAAGTGTGTCACCAACATGAAAAGTTTGGAAAGCTCTGCTCTAGTCATACTGTTCACTTAAAAATAAAAAGTGTGGGGTTTCAATTAGTTAACTGTTTGGAAGAAAAATATACCACAAAAATCCATTAGAGAACATGCTGGTAATGTTAAACTGAAGTTTCCTGATGCAAATCACCTGATTCTGGTTATTTATCCCTTGTCCAATCCCATGTGCTGTTTGCAACAAGCTATTATCAGAAGGAAGCAGACAGAGAACAAAACACATAGACATTCGTTTTTACCTTGTCAAGAAAGAGGTCATTTTAAAATATTGTGACACAAAAAACATGTTAGCAGACATTCTAACGAAACCACTTGTAGGAGTGAGACACAGAGAAATAATGGAAAAGTTAGGTTTAATTTCAGATTCTTTTTAATCATAAAAGAGGAATGTTGTATTTTTTATTTTGTGATCTAAAAGAATCTGGGTCACAAGCCTCATTTTAAAAGGACAAGCTGAGCTAATTTTTTTTCTCTTACCTTTGGCAGCAGAAGGACTCCAAGCATTAACATTCCATTTACCATATAAGGCTTATCTTTGTGTTCTTAAGTGTCTTATTACCATGTAAGGTATGTTTGCCTCAGCTAGGCTGAGTTTGGGTAAAAGGTAAAGGTAAAGGTACCCCCTTGTGCAGTCGTGTCCGACTCTAGGGGCCGGTGCTCATCTCCGTTTGTTAGCCGAAGAGCCAGCGCTGTCTGAAGACGCTTCCGCGGTCATGTGGCTGGCATGACGCACATGGAACGCTGTTACCATCCCACCGAAGTGGTACCTATTCATCTACTTGCATTTGCATGCTTTCGAATTGCTAGGTTGGCAAGAGCTGGAGCTAGTGCGGGAGCTCACTCTGCACGCAGGGCTAGGGATTCAAACCTCCGAACTTGCGATCTTCCGATCGACAAGCCTGGCGTCTTGCCCACTGAGCCACCACGCCCCTTTACACACCTCCTTTGAGTTTGGGTAGTCACATGCTAATTGGTTACTATGGTGAATGATTGTTTTTGATCAAGAAGTTAAGCTGTATAAAAGAAATCCTTTGTTAAGCCTGCCTGGCTCTCCTTATCTGTATCTATTCAAATGAAGAAGTTTTTGCCTGCCTGCTGTACATCCAGTAGGTGAAAGATTTTGTAAATATGTTCTTTTGTTTTGAATAAATGCAACTTTATTTTGTACTGCAAAAGACCAGTTTATTTTATTGATCTCTCTATGCTAGCTTCTAAAACTCTGGAGTTAAAAATAAATATTAAACAAAGTGTTCTATCCTTGGCTTCTTCTGGGATTTTGTTTTTCAACTTCTCAGTCTGTCGTATTGCCATTTTTTTCCTTGTGGTCTCCTGTCCAGGACTAATGGGATCTGTCTGTGTTTAGTTTGTTCTAGGTAGGCCTTTCTTAACAATAAGCACTGCCAATTGTGGCACACTTTTTAATAGCGCTCAGAGACTTTGAGTGGGAACCCCAGCAGAGCATAATTACATTTCTCTCCTTTGCTTTCTGTTTCCCCATTCACCAACAAAAGATCTTCTAGGGCTTTGCCTTAAAATAATAAAATGATTGGCATCTCAGCGGGCACCACCAGAAAAACACGTGAACCAAAAACTGGCCCACAGTTCCTCTGAATGACCCCTGAAGTAAAACAGTGACTTCCTCAAAGCTTTCTCTCTCTTTTTGCACACGTCCGCTGTGGGATGTTAGTCAAATGGAACAAATAAAAACTCTTCCATACATTTCCTCCACCCCACCCCGACCTGTTTGCCCCCCCCCACACACACACACACCTCCCACCAACTTTTAATCCTCTGTGACTAGAAGAGAAACACCAATCTGACCAAATTTATCACTGCTACAGGCTAAATATCAAAGCTCAGTGGACATAAATGAGTGTGTATTGCTATGCGCACTGCAAAGCTAGTTTTGGCTTTCCACGTATTATCAGCCGATTTAAATACTAACGACCCAGTAACCATGTTTGAGCAGAATAATGTCAGTTATAACCGAAGCTATAAAAACATAGCAGCTTTCCAAATAAGGCTCCAAAATCTGGGCTAGGAACTCAGGACTCTCATCTTCATCTTCCCACCTGGTTATTAAGAGTGCTTAAAAAATCTGAGCCTCCATTAACGGGGATAGTTGAGGATTCAAAGACCCAGTCAACAGCAGTGTTCCAGTTCTCTACCTCCCCTGAACAAAATGTCTACAGCAAAATGCAAAAAAGATTCCACTCTGCTGAAACAGAGGCACCCCAACAATCAAGTATGAATCAGTCTCTAATAACCATGATAGAGGACTTCATTGCTACATTCAAACATCCCATAATCATTCACTGCTTGCCAGGTGAGCTACAGCTGGCTGACATCACCGGATACAGAAACAGGATTGTTGGCACTTTCTTTTCAACAGAAGAGAAGCGAGAATAATCATTCAAATGCCATCAGCCCCTGTTTCTTGACAAAAGTCTGGGCTGAGTGGCAAAGGTTAAGGTTTCTGGGCTGTCCAAGAGGCAGGGATGAGGGAGAATTATGCTTGGATCCCGTTTTGTTTTGTTTTTATTTTTTTATTAAATCAACTTAATCTGCATTTCCTGGATGGATGCCTAAATCGGAACACTAATCGCTCTCTGAATTTGGTGACGGATTCTGCTCCTCGAAAAGATATACAGAGGAAAGCCTGTTTTAAGGAAAAAGGAATCCAGCAACGTGCATTTTCGGAACATACGGGTGTAATTGAAATGCATTTCCCCCCCAATGAGACAAAGTAGATTTACAGGATAACTGAACAGGGGTTTAATGGACTAAAATTGGAATTAACTGTTCATTGCTACCAATGGGAAAAGGATGAATTGTCAGTCTATGTTTTCAGGTTCCATCTTTCCCCTTGACCTCCTCATCCTGTGCTTCTGTTGGCTGTTTGAAGACTTAAAATAATAAGCAGTCTCAAAGCATACGAGGGAGAAATTACGCTGCCTGGATTCAGAAACCCTGCCAGCGTAGCATCCTACAAACCGACAGGCGTGAAGACAACCCTTATATATAAATTTGGCTCAGCAGCTAAGGCCAGCAGCATACTGCCTCTGTACCACTGTGGTAACAGAGCTGACCATGGTTGATACTTACTTATTATGTGGATTAGGAGTAAGAAAAAAGATATGAAATAGATTCAGCTAGTAGTTAAAAGCCTGGCAAAAGAATGGGACTTTACAAATTTTTGTAAACACTGAGAGAGAGGGACCAAAGTCATCTCCAACTCAAGGACCTAAAAACAGAAGAAGATGAAATTATGGTGTAATTCGATGTCACAGCACTCTTTACATCCACAGGTCCAGAACTAGCGAAAGAATCCATGGCCGCAGTACTACGTAACACACTCGACCTAGCCAAATACACTAACATCGAAATACCCAGAATCTTGGACCTCATCAACCTCTGCCTCACCACCTACTTTCAGTTTGATGGACAAATATACCAAGAAATCAAAGGAACACCTATGGGATCACCACTCTCAGGACTCAGAGCAGAGATTGTAATACAGCATCTAGAAATGATAGCACTCCCACATATACAACCCAAAGTATGGATCCGTTATGGAGACGACACCTTCATCATAATAAAAAAGGAACAACTAGAGAAGACACATGAAACAATCAACAACTTCTTCAAAGGAATAAAATTCATGAGGGAAGGAGAAAACAACAACACACTACCCTTCCTGGATATCCTCATCATCAGAGGAAACAATGGCAAACTAGAAACGCAAGTCTATCGAAAAACAACCCACACCAACCAAGTGCTCCATTACCAAAGTAACAACCCAACCTCCCACAAGAGGAGCTGTGTAAGAACATTATTAAGATGAACACAAACACACTGCAGCAACTGAGAACATCAGAAAAAGGAAACAGACCACCTATGCAACATCTTCCAACAAAATGGATACCCACACAACTTTATCAAAAAGTGCCTGACCACTCAACCCACCACAGCAAAACCAACAGAAGCTATGAAAAGGATTACACTGCCATACATCAGAAACATCTCAGAAACTACCAACAGACTGTTACAACCATCACAGTAGCACACAAACCAACCAAAGCCCTCCAAAACATCTTAAGTAAACCAAAGGACCCAGTAGCCCAAGAAGAAAAAACAGGAGTTATCTACAACATACAGTGTAAGGACTATAGCAGCCACTATGTAGGACAGACCAGCAGAAGACTAGCAGAACGCATCCACGAACACCAACTAGCAGTCAGAAGACATGATGAAAACTCCTTAATCTCACAACACATGGACAGACTCAACCATAGTTTCAACTGGGAAACTGTGAGCATCCTAGACCAAACTAAATCCAAAAACACTAGGGAATTCCTGGAAGCTTGGCACTCAGACAAATCAGCCATCAACAGACACATAGAGATAAACCACATTTACATACCATTCAAAAGAGACAATAAAAAAGCTAAGAAGGAAACAAAAAGACCAGAACACATCTTCTCCAGCAACCAACACCCAGATAAGCAGGGATGAACACCAGGCAGACAACAATACCCCAATCAAGGAACTACCAAGGAGAAAAGCACCCCCCCACCGGCAGGGCAAGCTACAGTATATAAACAGGGAGCAAACCCCACACTCACTAGCACTGATGATGTTACCTAGTCAGGTAATGAAACATCTGCAAGCAAACAACCAAGCTCAGAAAGCACCAAGGACTCTGCATCTCCTTGGGGAAAGCGTTCCACAGCCTAGGGTTCCCTGAGAAGTGTTGGAATCTGGCAAATCAAACATGCCTCATTAGCATATGGGTGATTGCTCTAGGAGGCAAACTCTGTGCTTCTAGAGGAAGTTGCTTGTTGTCCCTCCCACTTCCTCCTCTCTCTCTCTGATTCTTTCACCGATGGAGTTGCACACACGTGCCTGAGCTCCTCCATGGAGAGGCCATGCCTAGGCCTCAAGCCCCCTTTCTCCACGCAGCCTCTGGCAGCAAACAGGGCCAGAGGTATGCAGTTTAGGGAACAGAAAGAAGAACTGAAACCAATTATCTACTGAAATGGCTGTACCTGGACAAAATAAATGGAAGAACTCTTTTGTACTTACTTTTTGTACCTACAATGTCTAAGCGTGTGTTTCTTTATGTGTGGGTGGGCTAAAAGTGTAAGCATAAGAACCTGAATCTCTCTAACGTGCTCACAGGCTGTGTTTTTAAACAATATTCCTTTTTCTGCCCACAAGTTTACACAACGTTAAGCTCTGCTCCATTCACTGGTTCTAACAGGCCACTGAATGTTCTTCAAGAAGAAGGTCCTCTCCTGCCTACCAGATAGCCAAGTTCCTGGCAATGGGGGCATCTTCTGAAGGGCCTCCCCAATGATCTCAGAAAGGGCAGCTTCCTAACAGGAGAGATCAGAGAGATCAGAGAAGATGAAGGGGCATGGTGGCTCAGCAGGTAAGATGCCAGGCTTGTCGATCGGAAGATCGCAAGTTCGGAGGTTCAAATCCCTAGCCCTGCGAGCGGAGTGAGCTCCCGCACTAGCTCCAGCTCTTGCCCACCTAGCAATTTGAAAGCATGCAAATGCAAGTAGATGAATAGGTACCACTTCGGTGGGTAGGTAACAGCATTCCACGTGCGTCATGCCGGCCACATGACCGTGGAAGCATCTTCGGACAGCGCTGACTCTTCGGCTAACAAACGGAGATGAGCACTGGCCCCTAGAGCCAGACACGACTGCACAAATGTGCGGGGGGAACCTTTACCTTTTTATGGAATAGACACCTCCTTGGTTTCTCTCATGGACAACCTGCTGTAGAACTTAGATGGGAGAAGTGTGTCTCTCCTTGTCCTTTTGCACCAATTTCAATTTCTGAACACTTTTCCAGGTGTTTTTGGAAGTAGAAGTAAAGATTTCTACAGCCCAAGGCATGGTGTTTTGTAAGCAGCCCATCACTAAGGGCCACCAATGGCCATGCATTTAAAATTTCTCTTTCGTAAGAGAGAGAAAGATGTGGTGGTGGTGGTGGTTGATATCCTTCTTAGGGCTCTGAAATGCCAGCTCTGAGCCAAGAGATGGAAAAGCAGTTCCTCTCTGAGGCAGCATTGGAGCGTCAACTCAGTAAATGAATTGGAAATGAAGCGAGGCAATAAAAGGAATGAATAATTCAAAAAAGACACCCGAAGTCCTCTGTTGCTTGATCAATTAGTGCCACTGGATTAACGCTACTGTTTGGGGAAAAGGGAGGCAGGTAATGCTTGGAAAGGGAAGCTGAAGGAAGCCAAGAATTGGGAGGAAGAGTAACAAGCAAGGACAGGAAGACAAAAAGAAGTGGAAGAGCTTTTTTTTAAAGAACCCTGGATGAAAAAACAAAAAATTGTTTTACATGCTGCAGGCAGGTTCGGCTCGGATCCTGCCAGGAAGAACATACTTTTTGCCTTCTCCATTTTGTCAGTCACTTGATTACTTCCTTCTTCTCCAGAGTCTTTGGAAGGTGACTTCCTTAGAAAATTAGGGAAAAGCCCAGGAGGAACCAAGCGACTTATGAGTCCTGCTGTGTTCCAGTGGGAGCTTGGAGTTTTCCCCAGAGATCTGGTGGAAAGTTTGGCTGAGGCCTTAGTCACAGCCTGGAATGGGTGGGCAGCAGAGGCTTTGGACTACGTGGTCCCTACGTGGTCCCTACATGGCCTCTACGTGGCCTCTACGTGGTCCCTACATGGCCTCTATGTGGCCCCTATGTGGTCCATACGTGGCCCCTACGTGGCCCCTACGTGGCCTCTGTGGTCCATACGTGGCCTCTATGTGGTCCCTACATGGCCTCTACGTGGTCCCTACATGGCCTCTACGTGGCCCCTACGTGGTCCCCACGTGGCCTCTATGTGGTCCCTACGTGGCCTCTACGTGGTCCCTGCATGGCCTCTATGTGGTCCCTACGTGGCCTCTACATGGCCTCTCCTGGTGCACAAACCTTGGTGCACTTTGTTTTTCCAAGTTGTTCCAGGAAACGAAGCATCAGAAGAGACACCTGGAATGTTGTTGGAGGAAGATGAAGAATGAGCCTGACTGAGCATGAGTAAGAACCTATATTTGAGATACGTGTTGAGGCAATAAAGGTGGTGAAACACTGTTATTTCTCTGCCTTTATTGCATCCACCAAAAGCTGTCTGGTGGTCCTTTATTGAGTAACGTGTTCCTTGCTGGGGAGGAATGAGTCACAGGAACATCAGCAGGACCTCTGTAAAGAATATTCAAGCTGTCTGGTGGATAAAGTCACTCAGATCTGCTTGGAATTGGACTCCAACCAGACAGGTCCAGCTGAAGTGCCTGGGGCACCATCCTGTTGATTTACCTGGAGTGACTTTGAGCTTTTGGCTCCTGATGAAGTGGACAGGGTCCTTCTGTCTGTGAGCTCAGCCACCAGTTATTAGATCCAGGTCCTTCTTGGGTTTTTAAAGAGGCTCAGAAGATGACCTGCGGTGGACTTCCGGTGGGGACATGGCGGACTGAACAGCTGTGCCCGCAGGCTCAGCGGGAAGAACTAACAATGCAGCAGTTTTTTCGGGCTCAGGCAGGTTTTTCCTGAAGCCCAGGAGTGTTTTTCCGGAAAAAGGAAAACACCTGGAATCACCCCATCTGTCCTCTGGATGGTTGCTTGCAGTCAGAAGATCGCAAACAGCGTTCGCGCTCGACTGGTAAGAGCAGCCAGGAGGCTGGGGCGTCACCATTTCCAAGCCGCGCTGTAGCCTTAAAGGGACACTAAGACCGGCCACCCCATTTCTAAATCACCCAATTTATATTTCTTTCAAGTACGCGTACCCTAAGAGAGGATTTCTACAGCAAGGAGAAGCAGGTTCTCTTGGTGCTTATCGTTATTTTTGGGATCAATTATTTTTTAAAAAAATTCTTTTTAAGTTTTGGACTTCGTTTTCCATCCAAATATTAATGAGGGTTGAGAGTAAATAATTGTCTCCCTGTTATTATTTTTGCACTAAATTTGAAGATATTAGCATTTTCCTACACAGCCCGGGTAAAGTGTTCAGAGCATACTGGAAGCTACCAAGACAGGGCCTAACCCAGTCCTGGAGGCCCCTGATCAGCTCTATCTCTTATTGGGCTTTTGATCCCCCGCAGGTGTCCCCACGATGCTCCTTCAGCCATCCCAGAAGCCGCAGCACACCCAAGGAGCTGGCGATGCCCTGGTCCAGCCAGACGTGGCTCCCAAATTGGAGCGCCTGCTGAATATTCTTTTGCTCTTCGCCGCTCTCCATTTCCTTCTCCAGACGGCCCTCTATTTCTCCTGCCTCTTCTTCATCCTCCCCATGAGTGTTGCCATCTCCAATGTGATCTCTGGGTAAGTTGGAAGCCAAGCAGACCCAAGGGGATGCAGAGGTAGGAATTCTGGGAGGGTAATACCAGAACCCCACGCAGCTTCTAATTGGTTTATAGCAGAGCAGAAGCGTTCCCATAAACTTGCACAAGGCTTAATCAGTTCAAAACACAAAAATAAACACACTTCACACGTTAATGTAAAGTAACACAAAAAGAGCTTACAGTTTTATTGTAACTCACAGTTTCTTAGTAGAAACGGTCCATGCGTGCGAGCGATAGGTTCTGACGAGACCCACATGCTTCTTAATGTGGCCCACCTGAATGGAAGTGTGAGCAACGTGGACAGCCATAGCTGACCATCCTCCTTGGTAGGAGATTCACGATTGTGAAGGGTAAAACCTTTACATTTAATGGGCGTGCCACGGTATGCCCATGAGGTGCTGTTGCTCTGCCAGCTTCACTAGTTGCCGGTGGCTTCCAAGTGCCATTTAAGGTGCAGGATGACACCACTGAAGCCCTTCATGGCATTGGGCCAGGTTATTTGGGGGGCCACCTTTCTCTGATATTCTTGGATGTGTCTCCTCTGTCATGGCATCTGCCCTCTGGAACAGCATCCCCCCAGAGACACGCATAGCTCCCCACTAATGATGTTCAGACAGTAAAAACTGAGCTATTCTCCCCAGCCTTCAGTAGGGTGGTGGTCAAGCCACCGCGGGATTTTTTTTGTCAGCTGTGTATAGTTTCCTGCTGGATGCATATGATCTGTTTTCTATTTTATTGTTTCCTGCTTTGAAAATTGTAAGCTGCCCAGAGTTGGGTGGTCTCTAAATTGTATAAATAGATACACTATGCCCAAGACCATCAAGGGGATGAATGCTGTGGCATCGGTGGAAGTTATAGCCCCACTGAACCCCAAGGAGCCCTGACTCCTGAAGGATCAGTATCGGAGGCCTGGAAGTGATAGAAGACATGAGTTTCTGGTTAGATGGCTCTCCTGGCTCTCCTCCAGCACAGCTTACAGGAAGATCTCCCTTCATTTTAACCCCATAGCAACAACCCGGAGAGGGAGGCTAGGTTGAGAGAAAGGGCCTGGCACAGGGCCAGCCCAGAGCTTCTGTGGCTGAGGGGTCTCGAACCAGGTCTTCTGGTCTGAGTCCAACCTTATCGCTCACCTGCAGAGAAGGTGTCGGCCCTACGAGGCAGACCAGATCAGGAAACTGACTCCGTAGAACAGAGCTTTCCAAACTTTTCACGTTGGTGACACACTTTTTAGACATGCATCATTTCGCGACACACTCGTACAGCAGGGCATCATTTCGCGACACACTCTTACAGCAGGGCACAAGGCAGGCACTAGGACCTGCGTGGAATCACAGCAGGTTTGGAGGCAGCAAGGCACAAGGCAGGAACTAGGACCTGCGCGGAATCCTGGCAGGGCAGGTTTGGAGGCAGCAAGGCACAAGGCAGGCACTAGGACCTGCGCGGAATCACAGCAGGTTTGGAGGCAGCCGGGCACAAGGCAGGCACTAGGACCTGCGCGGAATCACAGAAGGTTTGGAGGCAGCAAGGCACAAGGCAGGCACTAGGACCTGCGTGGAATCACAGCAGGTTTGGAGGCAGCAAGGCACAAGGCAGGAACTAGGACCTGCGCGGAATCCTGGCAGGGCAGGTTTGGAGACAGCCAGGCACAAGGCAGGCACTAGGACCTGCGTGGAATCACAGCAGGTTTGGAGGCAGCAAGGCACAAGGCAGGAACTAGGACCTGCGCGGAATCCTGGCAGGGCAGGTTTGGAGGCAGCCAGGCACAAGGCAGGCACTAGGACCTGCACGGAATCACAGCAGGTTTGGAGGCAGCAAGGCACAAGGCAGGCACTAGGACCTGCGCGGAATCCTGGCAGGGCAGGTTTGGAGGCAGCCAGGCACAAGGCAGGCACTAGGACCTGCGTGGAATCACAGCAGGTTTGGAGGCAGCCAGGCACAAGGCAGGCACTAGGACCTGCGCGGAATCCTGGCAGGGCAGGTTTGGTGGCACCCAGGCACAAGGCAGGCACTAGGACCTGCGCGGAACCACAGCAGGTTTGGAGGCAGCAAGGCACAAGGCAGGCACTAGGACCTGCGCAGAATCCTGGCAGGGCAGGTTTGGAGGCAGCCAGGCACAAGGCAGGCACTGGGACCTGCGCGGAATCACAGCAGGTTTGGAGGCAGCAAGGCACAAGGCAGGCACTAGGACATGCGCGGAATCCTGGTAGGGCTCAGAGGCAGCAGCAGCCGCAACACACCCAGACACTGCAGGGGACACACTAACGTGTCCCGACACACAGTTTGGAAAGCTCTGCCGTAGAAAGACTAGAACTCTACTTTATTCAGAACTGAACTAGGAACTGAATCTTGCAAGTCTGCCTTATTTCCCTTCCCTCCTTCTTACACTCCAGTGAATCAGGGAGGAGTCCACCTGAGTCTCTTCCTAAGACGTTTCCTGGGACGTAAGGAATGTTCCAGCCCCCTTTGCTTATATGACAGTTTCCCTCGAGGCCATCTCCTTGGCTCTCTACCAAAGGTATCCTTGGACTGGAACCAAGACTTTGCTTGCATACAACTCTTTTTGCCCATTAGCCTCTGGTGGTGCAGAGCTTGGCTGGGTGGTGCAAGGGGTCAGGTGTCCCAAAGCAGGAGAAAAGAAACTCCTGTCATTGAGCCTGGTGCTGGTCGCCCCATTTCTATTCTGCTTTGGTTGCTGGTCTTTGGGTGGCCCGTTGATGTTGCTTCGGTTCTCCTGACGTTCAGGGTGGTCAATTCCAGCCACTGAGAAATGGCCAAGGACTTCTACTGAACTTTGCATGGAAAGAGAAAGTGCCATTTCTTCCTGAACATGCAACCTCATGGCCATGACTTTCAGACTTGGGCTGCAACAATGCAGATGACCCATTAGATGGCAACACAGAGAGTTTCTTATGTCATTGGTGGTTGCCTGCCATTGGAAGACCTGAAGGACCAGGTTGAGGACAGACACCATGGAGAAAATCAGATAGATTTGGTTGCTAAGAATTGACACCTTGATGGCACATCATCACCATCAATCAGCAGTCGCCAGGATTTTGTAGCTTGGATCTGCAGCCCTACTGTTGTCCTCCCCTTTCTTCTGCTGTGGTTGCAAAGAGAAAATGGGAAGAGAATGTTTTATGTCCCATCTCAGTGCAATACACCATTTTTTTTTGTTTATTCGTTCAGTCGCTTCTGACTCTTCGTGACTTCATGGACCAGCCCACGCCAGAGCTTCCTGTCGGCCGTCACCATCCCCAGCTCCCCAATGGTCGAGTCCGTCACCTCCAGAATACCATCCATCCATCTTGCCCTTGGTCGGCCCCTCTTCCTTTTGCCTTCCACTTTCCCCAGCATCAGCATCTTCTCCAGGGTATCCTGTCTTCTCATGATGTGGCCAAAGTACTTCAGTTTTGCCTTTAATATAATTCCCTCAAGTGAGCAGTCTGGCTTTATTTCCTGGAGTATGGACTGGTTTGATCTTCTTGCAGTCCAAGGCACTCCCAGAATTTTCCTCCAACACCACAGTTCAAAAGCATCTATCTTCCTTCGCTCAGCCTTCCTTATGGTCCAGCTCTCGCAGCCATAGGTTACTACGGGGAATGCCATTGCTTTAACTATGCGGACCTTTGTTGTCAGTGAGATGTCTCTGCTCTTAACTATTTTATCAAGATTTGTCATTGCTCTCCTCCCAAGAAGTAGACGTCTTCTGATTTCCTGGCTACAGTCAGCGTCTGCAGTAATCTTTGCGCCTAGAAATACAAAGTCTGTCACTGTCTGTAGCTTGAATCATGTCAACTGGATTTCTATTTTCTCAGTGGAAACGTTTTGCTCCTTATCCAAGGAGCTTCTTCAGTCTGAGCAAAGTTAGTAAGGGAATCCTTAAAAAAAAGGATTTTTTAAGGATTCCCTTACTAACTTTGCTCAGACTGAAGAAGCTCCTTGGATAAGGAGTGAAACGTTTCCACTGAGAAAATAGAAATCCAGTTGACATGATTCAAGCTACAGACAATTCCACCTGGATGACTGAGAACCTTCATAGACAAAGTCTGTCACTGCCTCCACGTTTTCTCCCTCTATTTGCCAGTTATCAATCAAGCTGGTTGCCATAATCTTGGTTTTTTTGAGGTTTAACTGCAACCCATCTTTTTACACTATTTTAGCTGGACCTGAATCTGAAGTTGGTATAAAGCCAGAATAAAGTATGGGTATCTTCCCCATAAGTCCACATTGCAAGATTTTCCAAGGCCCTTATCAAATTTCCATCCTTCTGTTGAAGTTCTGCTCTACTCTAGGGAAGAGATGTTGCCAATAACACAAAAATGAAGCAATGGGAGACTGGCAAGGCTGGGTATCTTGGGACTGCATATGTGCTGAATCACAGAACTTAGCATACAAATATAACTGTGTACGCCCAGGGGCACATATAACCTTTTCCTCAAATGGCCAGATTTGGGGGCAGAAGAACCCAAGTTGCATTAATGTGCATTTTGCAGGGGTAGCTGTGGACAGCACAACCGAAAACACAACTACAGCTGTGGATCCTCGAGCAGAACAAACTGCCAGGATCTGAAAAACTCTGGCACTTCCTTCCTCTAAGACAGGGGTGGGGAACGTCCGGCCCGCGGGCCGTATAAGGCCCGCTAAATAATTTGGTCTGGCCCTGCCAAGGCAACCGCAGGCACCCGCAAACCCCACCCCCAGTGCGCGCGATTGGCTCCCACCCACAAACCCCACCCCCAGTGCGCGTGATTGGCTCCCGTCCGCAAACCCCATCCCCCGGTCCACAAATGATATTATAAATATCAAAATGGCCCTTGGCAGAAAAAAGGTTCCCCACCCCTGCCCTAAGACTTCATTAAGAAGGAAGGGCTTAGCTATCAAATCTATAGGAAGATGAGAAAGAGGGATGATTGATGGGGCAGGAGGGCAGATAAGCAGTCCAGCTGCTCAGGAGCATGGCTGCAAAATGCATCATATTAATGCATTGTGGTCCTCTGATTTGGTAAACCCTTGAAGGGGAACAATATCCACCTCTGGCAATATGATGCCAAATGCCTGGGGGTGAGGGTGGGGGGCAGAGATGTCTTTAAAAGCAGTGCTGAATTAAGCAAAAGTAGGCGCAGCCTCTGAGGAACATCAATGGTGTTTCTAGAATCTCCTCTGCCAATCTGTCAACTTCGCCCACAGGACAAGGGAAGGTGGCTCGCGCCGGCTGCGGAGTGAATGCTGTCACTCTCCCTTTTTCCAACAAGGTCTGCTCATGTTTTCAACATTTGCAAGGAAACGGTGGGTGTCTTAAAACTACGGCATGCGCTTATCGCAAAAGAACACACTGTTCAACTTTAATTTACCATGGGAAGTTTCTCTTTAAGCTGGCTTCAGTAAAAAGATAAGTCGATAGAGGAAGCCTGTCTCTCTTGACGCTGACCTTTAGAAGGAATGTGATGGAGAAGAAAAATGATGTCAGAATTGCTGTGGCCAATGGAAGCCACAGGGGTCAGTGACAGATTTTTGTCTTTGTTTCAATGGACTCTGGTGGAGAAGCTCTGAAGATGGAGGGCTGACAGGCAAGTGGGAAGATTGCAGCAAAGAGATTTTAAGAAGTCAGCTGACCCCAAGGATGAACCTGGGTGGGCCTAATGGACAGTTCTGTCCCTGCTCAAGATGATGTTGTTGTCTTTCAAAGATTGCTGCGTGGATCTCAGACTTAGCTAGATTTCTGGATCCTGCAAAGCTCAAATAGTTTTAAATGTGTGCATGCTTCTGCAGGGTGCAGGTGTCTGTGTGCATGTGGCCCAGAGGTGTTGTGCAAAGTTATCGGAGGCTATTGGGTTAGTTTACGATCCTATTTATTATGTGAACTCAGGAAATGGGTTTAGTTGGTAAAGAAGGCAGGTAATGGAGCCAATTTGGTCTAGTGGTTAAGGCAACGGGCTAGAAACCAGGAGACTGAGAGTTCTAGTCCCGCCTTGGGCATGAAAGCCGGCTGGGTGACCTTGGGCCAGTCCCTGTCTCAGCCCTAGGAAGGAGCCAATGGCAAACCAGGAGACTGAGAGTTCTAGTCTCGCCTTAGGCATGAAAGCCGGCTGGGTGACCTTGGGCCAGTCCCTGTCTCAGCCCTAGGAAGGAGCCAATGGCAAACCAGGAGACTGAGAGTTCTAGTCCCGCCTTAGGCATGAAAGCTGGCTGGGTGACCTTGGGCCAGTCCCTCTCTCTCAGCCCAACTCACCTCACAGGGTGGTTGTTGTGGGGAAAATAGGAGGAGGAAGGAGTATTAGGTATGTTCGCCACCTTGAGTTATTTATAAAAATAATAAAGGCAGGATATAAGATAAAATAAAATAATAAAATAAAATAAAATAAAATAAAATAAAATAAAATAAAATAAAATAAAATAAAATAAAATAAAATAAAATAAAATAAAATAAAATAATAAAATTAAAATAAAATAAAATAAAATAAAATAAATAAAATAAAAAATAATAAAATAAAATAAATAAAATAAAATAAAATAAAATAAAATAAAATAAAATAAAATAAAATAAAATAAAATAAAATAATAAAATAAAATAAAATAAAATAAAATAAAATAAAATAAAATAAAATAAAATAAAATAAAATAGCTGGGGCATCTGCAAGGAATGGTGAAGATGGCAATTGCAACCATTAAATTGAAGACCTGCATCCTTTTTATCTGCATGACACATGCAAAACATGTAAAAAATAGGGGCTTCAATTGAGTGATCGTAGCTGCCACCTGGATTTGTAGATTTCCCGCCATGGATGCCCTTGAATGTGGCCAATTGTGGTTGGTTGTTGTGTGTGTGTTTTTTCCATTAAAAATATGTGTAATGTGAGGGCTGAAAGGGAAGGAGCAGATACCGTATTGCGTTACGCCAACGCTTCCAGTTTTAGGCTTATCCATATTTGACTTTGGAATCCCAATTGTATGTTTTCATGTTTTATTAATTGTTGTCAACTATTAAAAACATTGAAATGTAAGGCAGGAAGATGGTTTGTGTATTTGGGGTGTCTTTATTCCACCCTTTCAATGTCAGAACATCATTACCGAGGGTTGAAATCATTTAAAAAATGCAAAACTGGAAAGAACACTTCAGTAAAACCATTTAACCACAATCAAAACAGAGTTCAGGCATCGGTCTAAGTAAAAGCCGTGGGATCAGCTATTATAGTCAAGCAGGTCCAAGGTCTGGGTCAATAAAGATAATTTTAAAAAGCTTTTTAGGTGGGAGAAGACAGGACTAGAATGAGCCAAGTGGTTTGTTTGGGGAATTCCACAGCCGGCACAATGTTTTCATTGGCTGCCTCAGGGCCTTTCCCCACAGCTGGGCCAAAAGTGGTGCCCACCCCACCTTCATCTGGCAGAAAACGAAATGCATCGCCTGTCGCTGTATGTATGTATGTATGTATGTATGTATGTATGTATTTATTTATTTATTTATTTATTTATTTATTTATTTATTTATTTATTTATATTTCTAACTTATATCACCGCCCATCTCCCCCCATTCCGGAGGGGACTCTGGGCGGTTGTTCTGGGTTGCCTTGTTCTTGTTCTGAACAAGACTCTTGTTCTGGGTTGCCTTCAAAAGGGGGTGTCTTCGTTCATGGTTCCCTTCCCTTCCCCATCCATCCTCTATATATCCATTTACCCCCTTCCCTTCCCTTCCCTTCCCTTCCCTTCCCTTCCCTTCCCTTCCCTTCCCTTCCCTTCCCTTCCCTTCCCTTCCCTTCCCTTCCCTTCCCTTCCCACGAAACATCAGCAGCCAGTGAGAAAACAGCCACCAGCCCCTCTACTTAACATGGAATGGAGAAGAGGCTAGTTTTGTGAGATTTAGCCCTTGTGAGGTTCAGCCATCCATCAAAATTCACTCTTGGATTTATGCAAGCGTTTTGGGCACGTGCATTGAAGAAGGAACCAGCTAAGAGCTGACCAGCCCTGGGACAGTGAGGGTGGGTGGGTGCTGCATTGCAAAGCAGGAGTGTGTGTGTGTGTTTGCGTGTGTGTGGTCTCCCTCAACTGATTTATCAGGAAGATCCCCTGGTTCCTTTTTCAAATCCTGTACGTCCCATCATGGAGATCAGCCCAGAGATCTGGCAGGTACAAAAGAGAGAGCCAATTTTTATTTTTTTAAAATCTCCTGCTGTCCAAAGCAGAGCAGCCATGGGGGACAATGCTATCTAAGGCAATTGAAGATGGGTTGAGAATGGAAGGAAGGCAACATCATGAGGTCAGGTCAGAAAAAAGAGGACGCTGGGGCATGTTTTTACCATGCTTAAGTGCAAATGAGGAATGGCTCAAATATAGATCTTTAATCTATGGTGAACATTTTGCAAGACCAGAATGTTCAAAGAACATGGAACATGAATATTTGGAGACAAATATGTCAACTTCTTGGCTAGGTTTCTTGCCCCACTGGACTTTAATTCTTGTTATACTGTTTTATCTTGGAACAAGAAAATAACAGGAAATGTATGAGCTGCAAATCCTCAGTTTCCAGTCTTTTCTTTATTTACTGAAATACTTGTGGGCTCGACATGAGCCCCGATGGATTTTCTAGAAAACAAAAATGGAAGATGACAACAGTTGACTGCTTTCTTTGGAATTTTGTCCAAACACCTAGGGGGAAAAAAAGATTAACTGAATAATTGGAGGCATCTTCAGGGCAAAACGGAGAAGGAAAAAAAATACCCCCACACCAGTTTGCTGTCTGGTAAATGGAAATTTTGTAACTCTACCCATTGGCATCCATTCCTGAGCAACATCACCATGCCCTCAAATCTCCAAATGTTCCTCATGTCCAAAAAAGTTTCTTTCTTTCCTCATCTGAGGACTTAAAACCATTCTATTTGTGTTGGGTTTAGCCACTTTCAGTCCCAGTCATACATTCAGCCAGCAAAGTGTAATATTATTGCCATACCAATAATCAACAAGAATGAAGTTTCCGAAAGGCAGATGCCTTTCCGAGTTCAGATCTAGGATTTTTTCCCTGAGCACCACTTCCGTCTGCTTCTTGAGCAGAGCTGTGAATCCAGAAGGACCCTCAAGTTGCAGATCTGCTCCTTCAAGTAGAATGCAATCCCATCCATAGCTAACCTAGGATGAGACAGATCAGTTACCTACAAACAGTGCCTCCTTCTTGCTGGGGTTCATCTGAAACTTGTTTTGTCCTACTCAAGGTATTACAGCAGGGGTGGGGAACCTTTTTTCTGCCAAGGGCCATTTGGATATTTATAACCGGGGACCAGGGGGGTGAGGGGGCGGGGTTTCTGGGATTTCCACGGACCGGGGGCCGGAGTTTGCGTGCAGGAGCCAATCACGAGCACTAGGGGCGGGGTTTGCGGGCGGGAGCCAACCGCATGGAAGGGGCGGGGTTTACGGGCAGGAGCACCGCGGGCCTTAGGTGGGAGCCCTGCGGGCCTTATACGGCCCCCAGGCCTGACGTTGCCCACCCCTGTATTACAGTCTCAGGACACCAAATAGGGTCCTCCATGGCACTGCCAGCCTGGTCTGAGTATCCTTTGCCTACTGGTGATACCTCACCCCACATCTATGACATTTCTCAGTGGTTTGTGGAGATGTTGAATAACATGGGGTGGAAATCCAACCACACCGGAGCAACCACAGGCTTGACTGCTCCTCCCCCACGATCACCAACTCTCCACTCAAGAAGGGACAGGTTCACTATAAAATGGTGCCTGCAACTTCCAGATGGATACCATGTTCCAACACCACCAAAAGGTCTAGTAGGAGCTGGAAGGACACATCCCTTCATCCAGCTCTCAACACGGATCATTCACCAGAGTGATCAATGCAGTCCTGTGCCCAGGTCTGAATCCTGGTTGGAAGAGGTCTAGTTAATCCACTTTGTCTGGGATCCTCTGTAGTTGAAGACTATCATCACCTTCTCCAAAATCTTCCACAGAAAAGGAAGATTGGAGAAAGGGCAGCAGTTGGACCACCATTTCTTCAAGGAAGATGGCACTACTGTAGTCCATTAATCCCCTCCCCAATCTTGACGCAAGCACACATCTCTGGCCACCCAAAGTTGCCAGTTGGGGCATGGATGCAGCTCACAGTGGCCGATCTCATGCTACAGAGAACTCTAGCTATTTCCTCAGACTCCCTCGTCTGGGATTCATCCTCAAAAGAATCCCAGCTGAGCTTGCAAGATGTTGCAGTAGCCATCATGCTTGACTCTATCCAAGCAGGGTCCAATCCAGAGTGAATGTGAGCATTGCTGTATACTCCTGAACATGGGCACATAACCATGCTTAGTCACATTGGCTCATGGACTTCTGCCACCATCACTCTAGAACAGAGCTTTCCAAACTTTTCATGTTGGTGACACACTTTTTAGACATGCATCATTTCGCGACACACTCTTACAGCAGGACACAAGGCAGGCACTAGGACCTGCGTGGAATCCTGGCAGGGCAGGTTTGGAGGCAGCCAGGCACAAGGCAGGCACTAGGACCTGCGTGGAATCCTGGCAGGGCAGGTTTGGAGGAAGCCAGGCACAAGGCAGGCACTAGGACCTGCGCGGAATCACAGCAGGTTTGGAGGCAGCCAGGCACAAGGCAGGCACTAGGACCTGCGTGGAATCACAGAAGGTTTGGAGGCAGCCAGGCACAAGGCAGGCCCTAGGATCTGTGCGGAATCACAGCAGGTTTGGAGGCAGCCAAGCGGACACGACTGCACAAATGTGCGGGGGGGACCTTTACCTTTACTTAAGCACAAGGCAGGCACTAGGACCTGCGTAGAATCACAGCAGGTTTGGAGGCAGCCAGGCACAAGGCAGGCACTAGGACCTGTATGGAATCACAGCAGGTTTGGAGGCAGCCAGGCACAAGGCAGGCACTAGGACCTGCGTGGAATCACAGCAGGTTTGGAGGCAGCCAGGCACAAGGTACAGGCACTAGGACCTACGTGGAATCACAGCAGGTTTGGAGGCAGCCAGGCACAAGGCAGGCACTAGGACCTGCGCAGAATCACAGCGGGTTTGGAGGCAGCCAGGCACAAGGTACAGGCACTAGGACCTGCGCAGAATCACAGCAGGTTTGGAGGCAGCCAGGCACAAGGCAGGCACTAGGACGTGTGTGGAATCACAGCAGGTTTGGAGGCAGCCAGGCACAAGGCAGGCACTAGGACCTGTGTGGAATCACAGCAGGTTTGGAGGCAGCCAGGCACAAGGCAGGCACTAGGACCTGCGTGGAATCACAGCAGGTTTGGAGGCAGCAAGACACAGGGCAGGCACTAGGACCTGCGCAGAATCCTGGCAGGGCAGGTTTGGAGGCAGCAGGGCACAGGGCAGGCACTAGGACCTGCGTGGAATCCTGGCAGGGCAGGTTTGCAGGCAGCAAGGCACAAGGCAGGCACTAGGACCTGCGCGGAATCACAGCAGGTTTGGAGGCAGGAAGGCACAAGGCAGGCACTAGGACCTGCGTGGAATCACAGCAGGTTTGGAGGCAGGAAGGCACAAGGCAGGCACTAGGACCTGCGCGGAATCACAGCAGGTTTGGAGGCAGCAAGGCACAGGGCAGGCACTAGGACCTGCGAAGAATCCTGGCAGGGCAGGTTTGGAGGCAGACAGGCACAAGGCAGGCACTAGGACCTGCGTGGAATCCTGGCAGGGCAGGTTTGGAGGCAGCAAGGCACAAGGCAGGCACTAGGACCTGCGCAGAATCACAGCAGGTTTGGAGGCAGCCAGGCACAAGGCAGGCACTAGGACCTGTGTGGAATCACAGAAGGTTTGGAGGCAGCCAGGCACAAGGCAGGCACTAGGACCTGCGCAGAATCACAGCAGGTTTGGAGGCAGCCAGGCACAAGGCAGGCACTAGGACCTGTGTGGAATCACAGCAGGTTTGGAGGCAGCCAGGCACAAGGTACAGGCACTAGGACCTGCGCAGAATCACAGCAGGTTTGGAGGCAGCCAGGCACAAGGCAGGCACTAGGACCTGTGTGGAATCACAGAAGGTTTGGAGGCAGCCAGGCACAAGGCAGGCACTAGGACCTGTGTGGAATCACAGCAGGTTTGGAGGCAGCCAGGCACAAGGCAGGCACTAGGACCTGCATGGAATCACAGCAGGTTTGGAGGCAGCCAGGCACAAGGTACAGGCACTAGGACCTGCGCAGAATCACAGCAGGTTTGGAGGCAGCCAGGCACAAGGCAGGCACTAGGACCTGTGTGGAATCACAGAAGGTTTGGAGGCAGCCAGGCACAAGGCAGGCACTAGGACCTGTGTGGAATCACAGCAGGTTTGGAGGCAGCCAGGCACAAGGCAGGCACTAGGACCTGCGTGGAATCACAGCAGGTTTGGAGGCAGCCAGGCACAAGGTACAGGCACTAGGACCTGCGTGGAATCACAGAAGGTTTGGAGGCAGCCAGGCACAAGGCAGGCCCTAGGATCTGTGCGGAATCACAGCAGGTTTGGAGGCAGCCAAGCACAAGGCAGGCACTAGGACCTGCGCAGAATCACAGCAGGTTTGGAGGCAGCCAGGCACAAGGCAGGCACTAGGACCTGTGTGGAATCACAGAAGGTTTGGAGGCAGCCAGGCACAAGGCAGGCACTAGGACCTGTGTGGAATCACAGCAGGTTTGGAGGCAGCCAGGCACAAGGCAGGCACTAGGACCTGCGTGGAATCACAGCAGGTTTGGAGGCAGCCAGGCACAAGGCAGGCACTAGGACGTGTGTGGAATCACAGCAGGTTTGGAGGCAGCCAGGCACAAGGTACAGGCACTAGGACCTACGTGGAAACACAGCAGGTTTGGAGGCAGCGAGGCACAAGGCAGGCACTAGGACCTGTGTGGAATCACAGCAGGTTTGGAGGCAGCCAGGCACAAGGCAGGCACTAGGACCTGCGTGGAATCACAGCAGGTTTGGAGGCAGCCAGGCACAAGGTACAGGCACTAGGACCTGCGTGGAATCACAGCAGGTTTGGAGGCAGCCAGGCACAAGGTACAGGCACTAGGACCTGCGTGGAATCACAGCAGGTTTGGAGGCAGCCAGGCACGAGGCAGGCACTAGGACCTGCGTGGAATCACAGCAGGTTTGGAGGCAGCCAGGCACAAGGCAGGCACTAGGACCTGCGCGGAATCACAGCAGGTTTGGAGACAGCCAGGCACAAGGCAGGCACTAGGACCTGCGCGGAATCACAGCAGGTTTGGAGGCAGCCAGGCACAAGGCAGGCACTAGGACCTGCGCGGAATCACAGCAGGTTTGGAGGCAGCCAGGCACAAGGCAGGCACTAGGACCTGCGCGGAATCACAGCAGGTTTGGAGGCAGCGAGGCACAAGGCAGGCACTAGGACCTGTGCGGAATCACAGCAGGTTTGGAGGCAGCCAGGCACAAGGCAGGCACTAGGACCTGCGTGGAATCACAGCAGGTTTGGAGGCAGCGAGGCACAAGGCAGGCACTAGGACCTGCGCGGAATCACAGCAGGTTTGGAGGCAGCCAGGCACAAGGCAGGCACTAGGACCTGCGCGGAATCACAGCAGATTTGGAGGCAGCCAGGCACAAGGCAGGCACTAGGACCTGCGTGGAATCACAGCAGGTTTGGAGGCAGCCAGGCACAAGGCAGGCACTAGGACCTGCGTGGAACCCTGGCAGGGCTCGGAGGCAGCAGACACTGCAGCCCACCGACACACAGTTTGGAAAGCTCTGCTCTAGAATCTCTTGCTTCATGTCCTGGACCTTCTCAGGAAACCAGGGAACTTCTGGGATCAGCTACAGAGGAGAGGCCCCTCAGGAACAATCTCATTTAAAGCCCTTCTTCTCTGAGAGTTCCCAAGCTTGGCGAGGCACGTGGTAGAAATGCCTGCAAGATTGCTGGCAAATCAATCCCCCACCCAGGGAGGGGTCAAGGGTGCCATCCATGTACTCTTCATGACAGCTTTATAGAAGCATTTGTCATTGCCTTCTTGTGGGACGTTGTTTTCAAGTTCACAGCCTAGTCAAGCATTTTAGGAAAAGAATACCAAACCCATGAGAATTTCCCTGACACACTCCTCAGAAAGAATTTCTAAAGCAATTGTTTTAATCAAGTAGAGTGAAAACTGCTGACTGGAAGAAGACTTAGTCCTTCTTCACACCATGCATAATTAACCTGTGCAACCCACGGATTGTGTTGATGGTCACCAACTTGGATGCCTTTCAAGAGGTGGCCGGGTGCATTCATGGAGGAAAGGTCTACCAAAGGCTTCTTAATTTTGAGTCAGGTTGGCAGCTGTGAGAATTAAATATTAGATTGGGCCTTGTATGCTCCACCAGGGCTGTTCTAATAGATGTAGTGATGGCCATTGACTTAAATGACTCAAAGAGAACAGGGCATTTTTGGAAGACCAGTCTATTTAGAGCTGAAGACTCAATTTCACTTCTGTTGTAGGAGCAGGATACTTCCAACTTCTTTGCAAGGAACAATGGAGGGAAAGGATCATGCCTTCTTTTTCTACTTGCAGGCACTGTTAAGACAGCAGGATGGCCGCCACGTGAAATAACATGCTGGAATAAGATGGACCTTGGCCTTATCCAGCAGGGCTGTTGTTAATCTTCTAGAAAATTTATTTATTTATTCATTTATTTAATGTATTTATGTATGTATGTATGTATTTATTTATTTATCGAAGAGAAATTAATTTAAGAATGTAAATTAATTATTTAAATTAATTCTAATTAATTTAATAAGAGAATTTATTTATTTATTTATATATTTATTTATTTATTTATTTATTTTTCAAATTTCTATCACCACCCATCTCCCCCAGAAGGGGGACTCTTTGCAGGAGAATTTCTTTGCCTGGCACTAAATAAAGTTCTGCTACGTGGCTCAGCGGGTAAGACGCCAGGCTTGTCGATCGGAAGATCGCAAGTTTGGAGGTTCGAATCCCTAGTCCCGCATGACGGAGTGAGCTCCCGCACTCGCCCCAGCTCTTGCCAACCTAGCAATTCGAAAGCATGCAAATGCAAGTAGATGAATAGGTACCACTTCGGTGGGTAGGTAACAGCGTTCCGCACGCGTCATGCGGCCACATGACCGTGGAAGCGTCTTCGGACAGCGCTGGCTCTTCGGCTAAGAAACGGAGATGAGCACCGGCCCCTAGAGTCGGACACGACTGCACAAATGCGTGGGGGGAACCTTTACCTTTTACCGCATTGCCCAGAAAGCAAACACATCTCTGATGCTCCAGCTGAGAAAGTTGCTTGAGCAAGCTGCTTCTCCAGGGATCCAGGGGCAGTTTTGATCAGCCGCTTCCTCCCCAAGGTCTCCTTTTCTGAAGAGATGGCTTTGTCAGCCTTCACCACGGATGGTATGGACCGAGTTCCATCCTCTGTAGCAGGGTTCCTCAACCTCAGCCATTTTAAGATGTGTGGACTTCAACTCCCAGAATACTCCAGCCAGCAATGACGTCCACACATCTTAAAATGGCTGAGGTTGAGGAACCCTGCTCTATAGCGCTGTGGCAACTTGAAGACGTATGGACTTCAACTCCCAGAATTCCCCAGCACCTCCACCACAATCACAACATTAACTGCAGAGCCAAAGAAATATCTCCCAATGCTTAAAAGATCCAGCAAACATCAGAGAACCAGGATCACAAGGTTCTCACCTGGCCCCAATAAATTGGTCATTATTGCCACCTAATTCCCAGGCGGGAGGGCCATAGGCTTTGTTTTCCACGTTCCCGATTGGACGTACCGGCCGTTCCTCCTTCTGCCAAGCTTTCTTAGCCAGGCAAGCCCCCAGGATCTGCTTCCCACAGCTCCCAGTCTGAGCCTCCTGACACCAAGCATCAGCCACCTCTCTACAGTTGGGGGCTGAAGTCCGAGAATGGCAACCAAGAATTTTGTTTTCCCCTGTTCTAATTTTGTTCCGCCTAAGTGCTCCTGGAGAAAGGTTGAGAGGGGAGAACAGGGAAAAGCTATTTGTGTGGGTAATTGCTGTGATTTTCTCCGCTAGACAGTGCACCCAACTTCCCTTCTTAATGTAAACATGCTTTTAAAGACAGCTTGCGTGGCTTGTGAGCAAGAGACATTACTCCGACGAGGACGTTTACAGCCAGAGATGTTTGTGCCGCCCAGTAAGCTTTAGGGCTGCATTGCGGTATTGCAGGAATAAACACCCAATTGTTGGTGGGGTTTGTTTGCGTGTTGTCTTTTTGATGTCATTTCTGCCGTTCAGATGTCCAGCTCAATCCACACCTGTTACATTGGGGGAAGTGTGGATTTCTGCCAATTGGCACCTTGGATTCAGGAGAAACAGCACTGCTGAGCCGATTCTCCAGGCACCCATTTAATTGCAAAAATGAACACTCCCATTTCCCCAATCCCCATTTATTATTATTTTTTGACATGTCCCACAATGGGTATTATTAGGTGACAATATTTTAGAACCATCAAAATTTGCCTGACAGATTGGGCACTATCCAGGGATAAGGTCTCCGGTGGGAATGATACTGAAATGAAGGTGCACAAAGTCATTAAATAAAGAAATAAAGTTGGCATCTTGCAAAAAGACTTTCTCCCCAGGATTGTTGTCATCAGCTCCCACCTGAACGATTGCTTTGAAATGTGTCTTTGTAAGCCTTTGAGTTCACGTTTATTAAAACCATTTTCTGCTGTCAGTTTCTGGTATCCCAAATCGAGGGAAAGGTGCAGTTTGAAATTTAGCAGGGAAGCAATGTTCGAACCGTTGTGTGCCGTGTTTCTATGTCCCAACTAGCTGACATACTTCTGAAAATGGCATCATTGCCTCTTAAGTTTGTATGTTCGGGCTTGTGCAAACTATGGCTTAGCGTTATAGCCATGGCACAGCTGCTAGAGAACAACAGGCGTTCAAGGAAACCCCTGTTCAAACAAAATGCCCACGCTGGTTCAAAGATATGAAGGCCCTCGGATGTTTCTTCCCACCAACCCCGCTGCTTTTGATTCCCTTGAACGTCCCCCATTTTCCCAGCCAGATCCCAACCCACAGTATCAGAAGATGAAGGATCCAATCTGTCCGGATCATGTTCTCCTCCTTCTATAATCCTCCAGGGCCTGTTTGAGGATGGGACGGATTCCTTTCTGTTTTCTTTTTAAAGTTTACTATCAGGTCTGATTTATGGTGGGCAGGGCTGTCTGCTCTGGTTCTTAGCAAACTGGCCCTCCATAAGCAGTTTTCAGAATATAGAGAGCTGATTTCAAGACAGCAAAAAATGGAGACCAATTGCGAATCAGCGTGATGGAAGTTAACAACTCAACTATTATGGCCCCTGATTGGAACTTCAGTTAAAGGTTTTTTTCCCCCTTCAGAGCTGAACCTGCTGTTTTTCCTGCACCAGTTCTCCAAACCAACAACTCTTGGTTCACACCCTTTCTTTTTCCTCCAAGCCCAGTAGAAAATGGCACCAAGCTAATGTAGGCTGCTCGGGAAAAGCTAAGTGGAGTTGACTTGGTTAGTCCTTGGATGGGAGACCACAAGGAAATCCCACAGCTGTAACCTACACTGGGAAGTTGCAGAAACATCCTGGAGGAAGGTGAGGAGGAAGCACTTCCATGATTTTTGGGAAAAAACAACAACAACCCTACATGGAGGTCCCCAGGCACGGAGCTCCAGGGAATCTATTTTTTACCTCCCAGATTTCTCCACTGAGAACAGCAAGTGTGAACCCTTTTTAGTGATTGCCCAGTATCTGTGGCTGCTGGATTGATCCCTTTTCTGGGTTAGCACAACAGATTGGGCCATAAACCAACCAAACAGGCAGAATATTTGCACAATATTCTATAGCATGAAAAACCAAGTTAGGTTATTATCAATCAGACTTCATGGTGAATCACTTCAAAATTGAGATAGCTAATTGGATCCGTCTCTCTTTCTAATCTCTCTCTCTCTCTCATCTTTCTTTCGCTCTCTAATGTCCCAGTCCCTCTTAGAACAGGGGTGTGTAATTCCTAAGGCCACACCAGATTGCACGTGGCATCTCAAGGGCCACAGAGGGCAGGATCAGAGCCTGTTTTGGGAGTAGACTCAGGAATTTTGGAATGAATCAGGTGCTTAAGGTATCCGTTTCCTCCTTGAAATGCCCCCAAATGCAGATAGGCCCGCACTTTCGCCCCATTCACTCAGAGGGTGTCAGCCCTCCAAGGTAGGCCAAACTTGGAAACCCATGACACGCAAGCTAATACAAGTAGTCCTCGAGTTACGACGGCAACTGGGACTGGAATTTCCATTGTTAAGCAATGTGGTCGTAAAGCGTAGCGTCATGTGACCACATCGCTTTGTGACGGCAATCCCTGCAGTGCCCATTGCCATCGTTAAGTGAGGATCATGGGTCGTTAAGTGAGAACCTCACATGACCGCGACTTGCAACTTCCTGCTGGCTTCCCACAAGCAAAGTCAGTGGGGAAGTTGGCAGGAAGTTGCAAGTCCCAGGCTGGCAGGCAGGTTAATGGCTGCTGCCAGGTGGGAGAGGGAGTGAGGGGGTGCGTGAGTGGCCAGGGAGGCATGGCGCAAGCGCAGCAGGGCTGGGGGAGGGTGTGCAGGTGGGGGAGACTTACCCGAGCAACCTGCGACCTTCCCTGCCGGCTTCCCCATTGACTTTGCTTGTGGGAAGCCAGCAGGGAAGGTCACAAATGGTGATCACGTGATCGTGGGATGCTGCAACCGTTTTAAGTGCGAGCCATTTGCCAAGCACCCAGATTGCGATCACGTGACTGCATGGGTGCTGGGACGGCCAGAACTCCGAGGACCCATCGTAACCGCCACTCATTCAGCACCGTCGTAACTGAACGGTCACTGAATGAGTGGTCGTTAACCAAGAACTACTTGTACTACTTTTATTATTGGGTCACAGTAACAGAATCTGGCAAGTCTGAATGCGCTTCCCCCCTCCCTCCCTTTATCTTCAAGAGAACTAGGGAGGGTCTTGTCTGAGACACTTTCTTGGGGTACAGTTCTTACCCGGACTCCTATTTCTTTTATCTGACCGTTGTCTTGATTGTGTCTCTTCCTCCTGCTCCTCATGGTTATTCCTTCTGCCCATTACACATACTCCATGTCTCTGGAGATCTTGAAAGGGATGCTGGTGGGACAAAGGTCTCTCTTTTGGCACCCCTGTCCCAGAAGAGCCTGGAAAACAGAGAGTCCCAGAGGATGGAGGATACAATATCCTTTCTCACTCCTGACAAATCCAGGAATGGTCATCCAGACGACCCCCCAAGGCAAACAGGACCAGCAGGAAAAACTTGGGACCAATCGTTTTTACAGCTGCGTGTGCTACGATGAGCCCAGCCAGAATGATGGAAGCGTTCTGGTCACAGCTGTCCTAATGCTCTCTTTGCCAACTTGACAGAATGGAGGTGAGCTGATGGGAAGCGTCGATCTTCTTCCTGGCAGCAGCAGGAGCCAAAGGCAAAGGGCCAGGAAACAGCCCACGGAAGCAGGAACCATCGGCCAGAATTCGGGCAGCAGCCATCCCCACTCAAGGAACCTCTCCATTTGGAGAGTTGGATTTCAGCTCCCATAATTCCCAGACAGCATGCTGCGTGATGATGACAGGACTGTAAGCCCAACGCATCAGGAAAAAGCAGCTCCCTTGGGGGAGGCTGGTCTACATGTTACCCCTGGGACACACGGTTCAGAAGCTGGTCACCACCACAAGTGATGCTGTGCGGGTCCTAAGCACAGAGATGCCGCGAGTGAAGGGGGGCACGCGGAGACTCAGTTCTAAATATGGTGGATCTCCAATGCCTCTGATTGTCCACACTGCCTGGCAGTTCCGCCATAATACCAAAATCCAATCTAGAGAGGCTGGTTGAGGGTCCCACCACCTTCTTGCAAGGTGTAAACTGGGCAACAGGCCTTCTTGATGGTGGCTCCTACTCAAGATTTTAATACAGGTAGTCCTCACTTAACAACCATTTGTTTACTGATGGTTCAGACTTACGACGGTGCTGAAAAAAACGACTTACAACCGGTACTCACACTTACGACCGTTGCATTGTCCTCACGGTCATGTGATCACAATTTGGACGCTTGGCAACCAGTTAGCATTTATGACCATCACAGCGTCCCATGGTCATGTGATCGCCATTTCTGACCTTCCCAGCCGGCTTCTGGCAAGCAAAATCAATGGGGAACCATGTTATTCACTTAACGACCACCTGGTTCGCTTAACCCAGAGCTTAACTATGTGTCGGGACACATTAGTGTGTCGGCTGCAGTGTCTGGGTGTGTCGCTGCTGCTGCTGCCTCCGAGCCCTGCCAGGATTCCACGCAGGTCCTAGTGCCTGCCTTGTGCCTGTCTGCCTCCAAACCTGCTGTGACTCCGCACAGGTCCTAGTGCCTGCCTTGTGCCTGGCTGCCTCCAAACCTGCTGTAATTCAGCGCAGGTCCTACAGTCTGCCTTGTGCCTGGCTGCCTCCAAACCTGCTGTGATTCCACGCAGGTCCTAGTGCCTGCCTTGTGCCCTGCTGTAAGAGTGTGTCGCAAAATGATGCATGTCTAAAAAGTGTGTCACCAACATGAAAAGTTTGGAAAGCTCTGGCTTAACCCCTGCGGTGACTCACTTAACGACCGCCTCAAAAAGGTCATAAAATCGGGTCAGATTCACTTAATGACCGCTTTGTTTAGCAACTGAAATTCTGGTCTTAAATGTGGCCATTAAGCGAGGACTACCTGTACGGCAAATTGGATCCATCTTGAGCATTATGGATCTTCCAAGCATTGGGAGATTAGATTTGTTTTCCTTGAGACCAGGTCTGGCCCATTTTCAAATTCTTTCAAACGTTCCATTAGTTTGGGAAGAACAAAATTGTAACATTTCCTTTGAGTCTTGCTCAACTCCTGGGGACTTCATAGGCACGTCCTATTTCTTTTTTCCCAGGATGTTTTGTTTTTTTGTTTTAACTTCCCAGTATATTTTACAACCCTGAGATTTCCTAGTGGTCTCCCATCCAGTAATAACTAGGTCCACTTCTGCTCAGCTATTTATTTATTTACATGGAGAGAGCTGGCTTATGGAATCGCCAAGGGTCGGATACGACTGAATGGATAATTCGATTCGATTTATTTATTTATTAGATTCATATGGCTGCCCATCTCACCATAGCTAACAGCAGATACACACCCCATAAAGAAGCAAAATCAACCAATATATAAAACCAATAAATACCATCAAGGTAAAAACAAATCTAATAAATTAGAACAAGCCCCTGGGCTCCAGCTAATCTCCCAAACCCCATGACTGCGAGCACATCCAGATCTTTAAGACTTTTCAAGTTTTGCAAAATGCTATAAATACAGACACTGCGGTATGTATCCCTTCATGACAAATATAAAATATTTCATGCATCTGGAGTCCCCCCCCCCTTTTTTTTTAGTCCATTAACACAGTACACCATAATACACTATGTGCAATGCAGAACATGCAGCATAGGTTCTCATATGCCAACCTAGAAGTCTATATATAGGTCGAACTTCTAGGAAATTGAAAAGCAGTTTGGTGGAACATAAAAGTTAGAGTTATTAATTTAGCTGAAAATGCTCCCTTAAGCATTTTAAAGACTGTAGATTTGATGCCACAAAGTGTTTTGAGACTGAGAAACCATACTGATGATCTGAAAGAGAAGAACTGACAATATTGTTATTCCAAAAAGAGGCTTTGGGGACTTTTTTTTTTAAGTGCACACAATTCAACCAAATGGTACACAATAAATAAAAATATTAAATTCTGAGTTGCGTATTTGCATAATTCTCTTTTTTGATATAACAGGCGTGATCCGGCACCGTGTGAGTGAAAAAACAGGTTGAAGGTGTGTTATGAAATCCTTCCCCTACCAGATGATGCATTAGGTTTGATTAAAAACAGTTAACTTTTAATTTCAGAGATTGTGAAATTTGTTTTATCCATGTCAGAGAAAGCTAGCTATGTTTTGAACACTAATAAACCCCAGGAAGAATCTGAGATAGGCTGACCATACGTCCCGTTTTGAACGGGACAGTCCCGTTTTCCCCCCTTTTCTCAACTGTCCCGTCATTTTAACATAAATGCCGGTTTTGTCCTGCTTTTCAGGAACAGGCAGAGGTGGAGCAGCCGACCGGAGGGGACCTGGAGGAGGAATCGCCCCCACCCACCAACACATGGCAAAGGAGGTGGGAGAGGCGGGCCCAGCACCGCGACAGATGGAGGCGATACCCCTTCCGGGTTCCCTCCAATCAGCTGCTCCGCCCCGCCCATTGCGCTGCCCGCTCCGCCCCTCCCACATGCTGATAGGTGGAGGCGAATCCCCCTGGGCTCCCCCAACCAGCCGCTCCACCCCCACCCATTCCTCTTGTCCCATTTTTGTCTCAAGGAAATATGGTCAGTCTAATCTGACATCATCAATGTGTGAATTCTTATCCTAGGGAATAAATGTGCTGGTCTGCCTCCCTATGCTAGGGAGATAGGGGTTGTAAGTAATGGGGAGAAGATGTGTAACAGCTGAGTAAGAAAAAAGGTTGTAATTACAAGTTGTGGAATTTGAACAGGTGATGGGCATCTCTGAGGAAGTCCAAAAGGTCTAGAGCAGGGTTTCTCAACCTTGGCAACTTTCAGATGTGTGGACTTCAACTCCCAGAATTCCCCAGCCAAGCTTCTTTAATTCTGTTATTAAAATCCTATATCAAGAAAGCAGAGTTCTAGTATTTCTTGTGGTGTCTATTTCCTGACCTGGCCTACCTCGAAGGGCTGATAGCAGCATAAAGGTGCTGAAAGAGGACAGATAAACCTACAGTGAGGGAACCATCAGTATCACACTAAAAACATGTTATCAAAAAGTTTGAACACAGAGAATTTGGAGAGAAAGCGAGAAATACATTGAATATTCTCAAAAGCTATGCTGCATGTACTTATTTCTTCTCAACCATGAGTCAAGACATTTGCCCATTTTTTGGCCCACTCTATTTGGCTATTTTTTTGGAACTGTACAGTGCTTGGAATTCAATTCCAAAAAAGCATTCTGGGGCTTGGGGGAGCACAAGGTAGCTCCTCTTTGCAACTGTGTCTTTTCCCAGGATCTTTCAACTTACCTGCTACACCAGAAAAGACACGGCTTAAAGAGTCACAGACAGATGTTCCAAAGCCTCTTTTGGGAACTGAATCTGAAGCATTGCACAGCCCTAATATTTTTCATATATATATAAAAAATTCCCTTCTTACCCCTATGGGTGGTATGTGTCTTCTTCAACCTCGGGTCCTCTACCAGAGGCCTGGGAGTTTGAAGGTTCTGCGCAGGATCTTAGCTGTTCCTAGCACGACACTCTTCTGGGCAGAGAGCTCTGATGTTGCTCCTGGGATCCATCCATAATTCCCTCATACGTTACTGTTGTAGTAGCATTTCATCAATTGTGGAGTCCTTGGTGCTCTCTGAGCCTTGTTGTTTTCCCACTCCCTTTTCACCCTGAAGATGTTGCCTAGTCTGGCAATGAAACGTCTGCAAGAAAACAACAAGGCTCAGAGAGCACCAAGGACTCCACAGTTCAACCCTGAGCTACAAATATTCTCTTTGATTCATTCCATCTGAAGCCCATTCAGCAGTCTGTTAGAACTACTGAAATGGAGCAGAGCTGCAAAGTTTGTGTACAGAAAAAGAATACTGTTTAAAAACAGAGCCCATGAGCATATTAGAGAGATCTAGGTTAATCTTACACCTTTAGCCCACCCAAGCATAAAGAAACATGTGCTTAGACATGGCAGGTATGGAAAGTAAGTACAAAAGAGTCCTTACATTTATTCATTGCAGGTACAGCATTTTCGGTAGATAAATGATGTTCCATTTCTTCTTCATTTCCCTAAACTTAATACCTTTTGCCCTGCTTGCTGCAAGAGATGTGTGTAGAAAGGGGAAAAAAATCTCCTAGGCCCATCCATGGCCTAGAATGGAGAAGCACACAGCCATGTGCTTGCTCCCAGTCCAAGGAGGAGAGAGAGAGAGTGAGGCCTAGCACATGGCCTTTCTCCATGGAAAGAGGAGCAGCCATGTGCTGCTTCCTCCTCGATGGAAGAATCAGAGAGAGAGAAGAGGAAGTGGGAGGGGCAACAAGCAACTTCCTCAAAAGCATGGAGAGCTTGCATCCTAGAGCAGCCATCCATATGCTGATGAGGCATGCTGGATTTGCCAGAATCTCGAACACCATCAATTCCAGGTTCTCTTGTCTTGTCCATATATGGTTTGTTCCAGAAGCCCACTTATCGTCAGATTGTCCTGGTTCCCCAGCATCTGACACGGACCTTGTTAATCCGGGTGACGTCCAAGCCGGCATGACTCTCTTAGTTTGTGTCACTCTCATATTTCAGGTAGGCAGGTGAAGCATTAGGGGGTCTTTGCCCAAGGACCCCTACTGGTAAGGTAGGTACCAGCCGGGATTTGAACCCCTGTCTCCTGCTCCAAAGGCGTCGCTCTAACCACTACGCTATCCAGCCACTACATGTGTATACGCATATACGCATATACGAATAAACACATAAATATATTTTCTGTCTTTTACTGTCAAAATCTGCTTCTTCGCCCAATAGATTAAGCGATTGGGAAGTTTTCTCCAAACACTTTGGCCCACTCTTACTAATGTTCACCAAAAAAGTGATTCTCTTCCCCCCTCCTTGTTTTTTTCATCCCCTGGCAACCACTGGGAAGAATTGATCTGTCATCTTTATAACAGCCACTTATGTATTTGAAAACTGTGATCATCTGTTATCATCTCAGATTGACAGAAAGTATAGTTTCTCTGGGTGGTCAAATGCGATTCCATCTTGAAATAAATGCCTTGCCTTCAAGATGCTACATAAATTGTGTCTTTATTGTCTGGCATAGAGGCACACACACACACACAAACACACACACACACACACTCACAAAAGGTATTTTCTGTAAATGTTGGCTTCTTCAGAAATCAAATCCACAGAGCGTACAAGTATGCATTTTCTCCCCACCCCCACCATGCTCGTGGCATTCTTATAACCATTTATTGCCGCTTATATCTTTTATGTTTCATTGATTGTAACCTGAAAGGAACCTGTATCAGTAATAACCGGTTCCCAGCATTCAAACTCTTGCCTGCACTATGCTAGTCTAGTGTCCCATTCTAGCTAAGCTAAGCCACTGAATCTGTAAATCTGGATCTAATCAGCCCTTCTCCTTCTCCTTCTCCTTCTCCTTCTCCTTCTCCTTCTCCTCGGAGCTACCTGTCTTGTAACAGCTGCAGCCTAGCCAGCCCTTGTTTGGAGGTTTTTGGGGCATTTAGAGCAGTGGGAGGCGGGGCTGTTTGGTAGCCCCTGTTGTGGGAAGGCGTGGGGCACCCCCCCGTCGCAGGGGGGGTGGTCCTGGTCCCCTCTGGGGCGTTTGGGGGCCGTTTTTCTCTCCCCCCATTTCCCTGTTTGAGTTTGGTGGGGGCCATTTTGTCCCAGCTGTTTCTCATCTCCCTGGGCTTTTTTGCCTGTTTGTTGGAGTTTGTTTGGGTTTTGGGGGCGTTTTTTTTGGGTTTTTTTTTCCCTGCCCCACGGGGACGGCTCCTTGGAGCAAGGGGGGTCGTTGTTGGGCCCCCTGTCCCTTTGTTGGGGTTTTTTTCCGGGTGCTTCCTTCCCTTTCACTCCCCTTCCTGGTGGCTGTTGTGAGCCTGGGTCATGGCTGCTTCTTCGTTGACGGGCGGGGGGGGTGCGGTGCGGCCCCCCCGCGTGGCAGGGGGGGTGGGGGCCACCCCCCCAAGCACTCCTGGCGGTGTCCCCACCTTAGTTGGGCTCCGTACGGGCTCAGTCGGGGTGCAGGGCAGCCCTGCTGCTGTTTCTGATGGGACTCCTCGTGAGTCGCTTACCGAGCCGGCTGGGACCCCTACGACTCACGAGGAGGCCAGTTTGCCTTCTTCGCAGGGACAGGCTTGTGGTCCCTCCCCGCTCTCCTCTTCCCTCGGCCTCGGTGCTGGGGCAGTACCTGGGGGGTCCGCGCTGGTGGAGGGATCTGGTGGTTTGTTGGGGGGGCCCCTGGGGGTGGCGCAGTCGGGCCCGGCCACGCTTGTGGCGGGGGGGGCTGAGGCACCCGGGGAGGAGGGGCAAGCGGGTCCTCCCGCTTCGGGGAGCGCTGGCCCTGCCCCTGCGGGGTGTGTGGGGGCTCCACGTGACGCCCCAGCGCAGCGTGAGGGGCTGGTTTCTTTCTTGGGGGGCCTCGTCGGCCCGGATGGTGCCCGGCGGGCCGTAGTCTCGGGCCCGCGGGTGTGGGGGCTCCCCTCGGATATGGGGAGCGACTCCTCTCAGGCGGGGGAGAGTATGGGCTGGACAGGGGGCTCCTCACCAGGGTCCTCGATGGAGGATGTGCCGGCCAATCTTGACCCCTTGCGGGGTCGCCGGCGGGAGTTGGGCCGCGCCGGTGGTGGGCGGTCAGTAGCGGGGCGCCGCTGCTCCTCGGCCTCTCCCTCGGGGGGCCGGGCGGGGTCCGCTGGGCGGGACCGTTCCCCCCTTCGCAGCCGCTCGCAGGAGGGCTCCGGCGGGTTCGGCCGTTCCACCTCGTGGGGCGATGGCAGTGATGCGGGCGGTTCTTCGCAGGGGACCCCCGGCTCGCGGGAGGCCATCATCCGGGAGGGGTGGTTGCGGGATCTGGCAGCGCCCCTGAGCACGCTGCCCACTGCGTACCTCGCAAAGGAGCAGGACGCGGCGGTGGTCCTCCTCCGCTTCTGGGGGCTGGTGGTGGGTCACGTGCGCCTCCCGCGGGTGCCGGTCCCGGCCCTCTCAAAGTGCAGCCAGGCCCGCTTCTGGGCCGTCTTGGAGCGCGAGCTCGAGCCCCTGCTTACCGTTCTGCGGGATGGGCTCCCGGTACCAGGCCCTGCGTATGAGCGTGCGTCGGTGGCACGCTCGCTAACCTTGGTGGCTGTGGAGCGGCTGCTGGTGGGCCGGAAGCCGCGGGGTGAGACGTCCTGGCCCCTGTGGCTGACGGAGCAGGGCCTCCTCCGGGCCTTCCAGGAGGTTTCCAGGGGCTGGCAGGCGGCCGCGGGTGCGGAGGTCCCCGTCGGCCAGCAAGCCGGGTCTGTCCTCTCGGCCCTGTCTGCCCCCGACTATGGGGCCTGGCTGGACGCCGTCGTGGTGGCGCTCCAGAGCCGGGGACGACGGATTCGTGCCTTAGAGGAGGGGGCGGTGGCTCGTTCCAGCAGTGAGGGCAGGGCGGTTCAGCCGCCTGGCGGGGGCTCATCTGTGCGGCATCGGCGGGGTGGCCGCCGGCACCGCGGTGCATCTGGCCAGGGGGCGGCACGCGGCCCCTCGGCGGCAGCTAGCACGCGCTTGTTGCGCTCGGGGTCGGGCGCTGCTGAGGGCGCGTTGGAGGGCCGGGCCCGCCGCAGCTCCGTGGTGGACCGGTTCGATGCACGGCGCCCGGCTTTGCTAGGGGACCGGTCGGACGGAGCTGTCCCCGGGGATTCAGAGACCACAGGCGCGGCAGTTGGGTCGGGGGAGCGTCCCGTGAGCCCGCTCCCGCAGAGGGCCCTGCGGGCTCCCCGGGTGCTGGCTGGGGCCCCTCCGGGGGAGACGGGGGATTTGAGATCGGAAGGGCCGGGGCGCGGCCCGGAGGAACGGCGGTCCGCCCCGGAGCCGCCCGGGAGGGGCGCGGGGGAGTCGCGTGCAGGCCCGGTCGCCTCCCCACCCTCACCTCCAAGGGCCGGGCCCGCCGCAGGGGGCGCAGAGGAAGTACGGCCGCAGCGTCACGAGTCGGCGATGGCCGGCGAGGGTGAGGGGCCTCCGGGGGCACGGCTGGCGCCGTCGTATGCGTCGGTGGCGGGCGGCGGGGCAGGGGGGCCCGGTGCTGCGAGGCCCGGGCCTTCTCGGCAACCCGCCGGTTTCGGCGGGGGCGGCTCCGCTCGCGATGATCTGCACGAGATCCTCGACTCCGTGGGCGCAGGCCCGTCCTCTGACTGGGGGCCATCGGAGGAGCCCTGGGCAGGGGAGGCTGGCCGGCCATCGTCAGCGGGCCCCTCGCGGGAGTGGTATGTCCTCCGCTTCCGCTATGTGGGGGGGGACGCAGGCTTCGAGCCGAGGCGCCACCTCGTTCGGGAGGTGATCTGCAAGGGCCTGGATTTCCCCGTGGAGCTGCTCGCCGCCGTCATCAGGCCCCCGGAGTCGAGGGAGGTGGACGTCTGTTTGGTCTCCTTTGCGGCCTTCTCCCTCTTCGTGCTGGGTTGCCGCGACCTGGCGACTGTCCAGCCGCGGCTCTTCGACGGCTTCCGTGTCACCTCGCTTGTCGAGGGCGATGTGCGGCAGGTGGTTGTCTTCTTCCGGTCCCACCTCGTGCCGCTGCAGGACATCGCCACCTGGCTGGGCCGGTTCGGCACGCTGCTCGCGCCACCGGCCAAGGTGCGGGACGAGGCGAGCATCTGGACAGGGGAGGTGCGCTCCTTGCTCCGCTTCGCCCCGGGGGGGTCCCGGCGGCTCCCCAGGTTCTTTTACCTGGGGGCTGAGCGGGGTGTGACGCGCTACGCGGGGCAGCCGCCCGCCTGCTTTTCCTGTGGCGGCTATGGCCACCAGAGGCGGACCTGTACCACGCCGCTCTGTGCGCGCTGCGGGGCACGGGGGCACGTCGCATCGGCATGCCAGGCAGCAGTCCGCTGCAACCTCTGCGGCGAGCAGGGCCACACTTACGCCAGCTGCCCGCGGGCGGCCTGCAACAGAGGTTCGCAGAGGTTTACGGGCGGCGGGGCACCAGGGGCGGAAGAGACGGCAGCTGGGGCATCGGAGGAGGCGGCGGAGCGGCCCGCCCCGCGTGGCGGGGTGCCGCTGACGGCCTGGAGCCGGCGGCAGGGCCGGCGGCCGGCGGGCCTGGGACCTGTGGTGCCGGGCGGGCTGAGTGCCCCGAGTCGCCTGGGGCGGGGCCGCACGTGCCGCCAGGGGGTAGCCCTGAGGAGGCGATGGAGGTGGCTGGCACCGGGGACTTCCGGGCGGTCCGCCGGCGGCGGTCCAGTGACGAGGCGGAGCGGCCCAAGCGCTCCCGGGCCTCGCCGGGCGCGACACCGGGCCGGCCGCAGAGGGTGGCAGCGGGGCCTGCGTGGGCGGTCGGGAACCGCTTCGCCGTCCTGGAGCATGGGTCTGCGGCCTCTGCAGAGCCGCCCGAACTGGCTGCCCGGGCCAGGGATGAGCCTGCGGCTCCCGTGTCCCTCGCTCGCCCGCGGCAGCTGGTTGAGGGGACGCTGACTGGCCGGGTGCTGCGGGCCCAGGCAGGTCCCGGGCCGCCCGAGGGAGCAGAGCCGGCGCCGGCGGTGGCGGGGGCCGATGTGGCCCAACTCCTTCTCCCAGCCCTGGACTACGGACTCTCCTCTGAGGAAGGGGGCTTGTCATCAGGGAGTCCGGGGGCTGTCAGTGGCTTGGGGGCAGAAGCGGCCCCTTTGGGCTGTGCGGCGGACCCAGGGGGGTCACGGGAGCAGGTCTTGGACGGGCCGGGCGCCCCTTCCGTGGTGGCCGGCTTGGGACTGGGGGAGGACTATATCCCTCCTGAGGGGGTGTGTTCGTCCCGGGAAGGGACACCCGAACGCGGGCGGGCGGCAGTGGATGGGCAGACTTGGGGGGGGAGGGGGGGGCTTCACCAGCCACGCCCATCTCCTCCTTTACCTCTTCTTCCTCCACGGCATCCCCAATTCGCTTGTCCCTCCCGTCAGGGTCCGAGAGCCCGTCGTCATCTGGGGGCGCTTCCGAGCCTCCCACGCCGGCCCGAGCTTCTCGGAGTGGCAGGGTGGGTGGGGCAGCCACGGCTGCCGCGGGCGGGGAGGGCCGGTCGGCCGTGTCGCTGGCCGTGTCCAGCGGCTCCGGGGGGCATCTATCTGTCGAGCCTGCTCTGGCTTCGGGGGGCCTTCAGGGGCCCGGCGCCGCCTCCCCGTGAGGCGCTCCCTGCTCATGGCCTGCTATGGCGGGGACACAGCGGGAGTCGTCACTGTCCCCCCCGCGGTCTCGCTCGGGGACGTTCGTGGTGGCCACTTGGAACTGTGGCGGGCTGCGGCAGGCGGTGCGGCAAGAGGAGCTCTTGGGGGCGCTGCGGGAACTCCCCGCAGACATCCTCGTCCTCCAGGAGACACACCTCCTGGACGAGCGCCACCGCGCTGCGGCCCAGCGCCTGTGGCCCGCGGGCCCCTCCTTCTGGAGTTACGGAACCGAGGGCTGGGCGGGCGTGGGCATCCTTGTGCGCGGTGGCCCCGGCCTGCGCCTCCAGCGCTATGTGGAGGAGGTGCCGGGCCGGCTGGCCATCCTCGATTTCGAGGTGGTAGCGGCGGAGGAGGCGGGCAGCACTGCGGCGGGTCCGCGTGGTCCGGATGACCCACTCAGCTGGCGCGCATTCCGCCTCTGTGCGCTGTATGCGTCGGCCTCCTCGGCGGCGGCACGCCGCGACCTGTGGGTGCGCTTGCGCGCAGCCTGCGCAACATGGCGCTCGCTGCTTGTGGCGGGGGACTTTAACAACCGCGCAGTCCCCCAGGACCGCGTCCCACTGCGGGTGGCCGGACGCTGCGGGGGGTCGGAGGGCGCGGGCACGCGCCCAGCCTCGGCGTACAGCCCGCCGCTCTCGACCGAGGAGCGCTATGCGGAGGCCGTCCGCGCGGAGAGTGGGCTGGTGGACGTGGCGCTCACCGTGCCCAATGCCCTGGGCTTCTTTCCGGCTCCGCCGGGGGTCGCCCGGGCGGAGGCGGAGGCGGGAGCGGCGGAGGGGGCCGACGAGGTGACGGCGCTTGGGGCGGGGCCGTGCACGGCACATCCACCGCCCTTCTACACCCACTACGGGGCGGCGGTGGCGGCGCGGCTCGACCGCGTGTGGGCACCGCGGGGCTGCCCGGTGCGCTCCTGCCGTGTGCTGGTCACACCCTGGTCCACGCACGCATTGGTGCAGGTAGCGCTGCAGATGGCGGGCCGGCCGGGGGCGCGGCGGCCGCTCTGGCGCCTCACCGCCGCCAAGCTGGACGGGGATGCGGGCTTGCGGGGCGGGCTCGCGCGCCTCCTCGAGGAGCGCCTCTCCCTGCGGGACGTGTACGGCTCGGCCCGCCTCTCCGAGTGGTGGGAGCGGGTCAAGCGGGACGTGCGTGTTTTCTGCCAGCGGTGGGAGGGTCGCCGCGCGCGGCGGGACCTGGCACGGTACCAGGCGGCGGTGCGAGTGTTCCTTGGCTGCCATGTGCGGGTGCGCGAGGGCTCGCCAGTGGAGGGGGAGCGGCTGGAGCGGGCACGCCGCGTCATCGCCGGATTCCATGCAGCCCGGCGGCGCGTCCGCTTCTTCCGGCACTTCGCGCGCACTGAGGGCGGCCCGGTGGGCGCCGACGGCTGGGAGGAGCGGGGGCGCGGCGCCCAGCCGGCGCCGGCGGCCGCTGATGAAGACGTGCCCTCGGCGGGCACGGCGGCCTTCGTGGAGGCGCTCCGGGACGACCCTGCCGCGCCGCTGCGCACCGACGAGAGGGGTATGCTGGCGGTGGTCGACCGGTTCTACCGGGTACTGTTCGCGGGGCGGGCGGACGAGGGGGACGCGGGCGTGGAGGAGTTCTTCACGCCCCTGCGCCCGCCGGGCGGCGGCGGTGCAGAAACAGCGGCCCGCCTCGCCGCGCTCGGCGGCACGTTCACGGTGGAGGAGGTGCGAGCGGTGCTGCGCGTAGGGCGCCGCCGCTCCGCCCCGGGCCCGGACGGCCTGGGCTGGGCCTTCTACGGGGCGTACGCCAACCTGCTGGCCGCGCCGATGGCGGCGCTCTACGAGGGCTGCGTGGCGGGCGCGCGCGCGGGCAGCGGTCGGCTGCCAGGGTCGCTGTACCAGAGCATCCTCCTGCTCTTCACCAAGCCGGGGGACCTCGACCGCACGCTGCCTGCCAGCTGGCGCCCCATCGTCCTCACCAACGTGGACTACCGGGCGCTGGCACGCATCCTCTCGGACCGGCTGGCCGCCGCGGTGGGGCCGCGCATGGTGCCCACCCAGACCACCGCACTACCGGGCCGCAGCATCGCGGACTCCCTCTGCCTCCTGCGTGAGGTCTTCTGCCGGGCAGGCCGGGGGGAGTGGCGGGGCTTCCTGCTGCAGCTGGACCAGTCGCGCGCTTTTGACCGCGTCCGCCACGCCTTCCTGTGGCAGGCGCTGGCGTGGCATGGGGTCCCCGGGGACTTCGTGGCGCTGGTCCGGCTGCTGTACGCCAGGGCGACGGTCGTCCCGCAGGTGAACAATGCGCGCGGCGCGCCCATCCCGGTGCGCTCGGGCGTGCGGCAGGGTTGCCCCCTGAGCCCGCTGCTGTACGTCCTCGCGCTGGACGTGGCGCTGTGGGGGCTGGAGCGTGATGGCGGTCTGGCGGGCTTCCCGTGCCCAGTGGGGCTGCGGGGCGGCGCGGCGCGCGGGGTGCGCTTCCTCGCCCATGCCGACGACATCTCCCTCCTGGTGTGTTCGCGCACGGAGGGCCAGCGGGCGAGGGAGGTCTTGCGCGGTTATGAGGCGGCCTCGGGGGCCCAGGTCAACGACCGCAAGAGCTGGGTTGTGGCCCTTGAGCCACCAGCCGCGGGCGACGGCGTGCTGCGCCGCTGGCCGGTCGCGGAGTGGTGGGGGGAGGGCACGGGGCCGAGCGTGGCCCGCGCCGCCCTGGCCGGGGTGGCGGTCGCGGCCATGCCTACGCGCACGGTGCGTGTCCTGGGTGTTCGCTATGGCCTCCACCCGGACGCCTGGGTGGAGAACTGGGACCGCTGCGCCGAGCGCTGGGAGGCGCGCTGGGCGCGCTGGCGGTGTTGGCGGCTGCCGCTGTTCAAGCGGGCCGCCTACCTGCGCACCTACCTGCTCCCGCAGGTGGCGCACCTGGCGGCGGTCTACCCGCCGCCGGACGCTTTCCTGCGCCGGGTGACTCCTGGGTGGTTCGCCTTCCTGTGGGGCACAGCGTTCTTCCCCCTGGCGCGGGCTGTCGCATACCTGCCGGTGCGCGAGGGCGGCCTTGGACTGCCGGCACTGGACCTGGCGCTGTGGGGGCGCTTCCTGGCGCAGAACCTGGGCAGCGCGTCCGAGCTACTCCCGCCACCAGGCGCGGGGCGGGCGGTGCCGCCGCCGGCTGGTCGCGTACCGGCGCTCTGGGCGGCGCTGTTCCTGGCCCACTGGTGGGGCAGCGACTGGGGCGAGACGCGCTGGTGGCGCGGCGGCACCTGCGCCTTCCGTGTCTCGGGCCCGGACCTGCGCCGGTACTGCATCCCGGCGGCCCACTTCCACCCCTCTTGGCGGGAGGTGGCGGCGGGTGTGCCGGGCCGGGAGGTGGCCATCCGGCGCCGCACGATGCGGGTGGAGGTGACGGCAGAGGCGCTGGAGCGTGCCATCACGGGGCCGTGGCGGGCGGCGGCGCGGCGGCGGGTGGCGGCGGGCCGCCTGCCAGGCTACCGGGCGCCACCGGCAGGCCCGCTGGAGCCCTTCACCGACCGGCGGCTCCCGTACCTTTACTGGGAGACTCGCTGGCGGGCGTACCACCAGGTGCTGCGGGAGCCGGCGGCGCAGCCGTGGGCACGCGGGGAGGCGCGCCTGTGCCCGCGCGCAGTCTGCACCGCCACAGCGCTGGCGGCCGGCGCGGCCGGCGCCGTGCCCGAGGATGACGTGCGGCACTTTGTCGCCGAGTGCCCGGAGGCGCGCGCGCTCTGGGCGGCGGTGGCGTGCCGCTTTGGGCGGCCGGAGCTGGACGGCCAGCCATGGCTGCAGCTGGTCTCGGGGCTGGAGGACCCCGGGGCCTTCTCCCTCCCCCCCTCCCCCCCGTGGCTGGCCCTTCACGGGCGCCCGTGCCCCCGGCCCCTCTTCCTCTCCCGCTTCCCCCTGCTGTAGGTTCGCCCGGACAGAGCGGCGGAGACGGGGGCCCTGACGGCGGTGGCATCGGTGCGGCCTCTGGCGGAGCCGCGGAGGACGGCGGCGGCGGAGCAGCCAGCACCACCGACGGAGGCGACGGAGGCGGCGCCGCCGGTGGTGGGGGTCGCGCAGGTGGCTCTGGACTGGCGGCGGCAGCGCAAGTGGCGGGGCGGCGGCGGTGGCGGCGGCTGCCGGCCTTGCCCTGGTCGACGCTGCGGATCCTGAATTATCTCGTCCTCCATGCGCTGTGCCAGCTTCGGACTCGGCACCTGCGCGTGGAGCGGGCTGGCGGCGCCCCGCCAGTGGACTGGGCGTCGGAGGAGGCAGAGCGCATCGCCGACCGGGCGGCCTGGATCCGTGCCGCCGAGCGCGAGCGGCTTCCCGAGGAGCGCTGGCGGCGGCTGTGGCCGTGGCGTGAGCGGGCGCCCTCCCCGCCGCCGATCACGTGAGCGCGGCTTTCCCTGTGGGCCTTCCCGGCCGGACTGACTCTGGGGTTTTCCCGAGGATGACTTTGGTGGGCGGCGGGTTTGCCGGTGGGCGTGTGGGGGTTTTTTGTTGCGTTTCTCCAGGCCGGAGTGTTTTTTGTTGTCTTCATTCCCGTGGGCCCGGCCGCCCGTTCCCACTGGGGGCGTGCCAGGGCCGGTTGTAGGAGGGTTTTAACCAATAAAAAATCGTGTCGTTTCCTAAAAATCGTGTCGTTTCCTTCTCCTTCTCCTTCTCCTTCTCCTTCTCCTTCTCCTTCTCCTTCTCCTTCTCCTTCCCTTCCCCACCCATCCTCTATATATCCATTTACCTCCCTTCCCTTCCCTTCCCTTCCCTTCCCTTCCCTTCCCCACCCATCCTCTATATATCCATTTACCTCCCTTCCCTTCCCTTCCCTTCCCTTCCCTTCCCTTCCCTTCCCTTCCCTTCCCTTCCCTTCCCCATCCATCCTCTATATATCCATTTACCCCCTTCCCTTCCCTTCCCTTCCCTTCCCTTCCCTTCCCTTCCCTTCCCTTCCCCACCCATCCTCTATATATCCATTTACCCCCTTCCCTTCCCTTCCCTTCCCTTCCCTTCCCTTCCCTTCCCTTCCCTTCCCTTCCCCATCCATCCTCTATATATCCATTTACCCCCTTCCCTTCCCTTCCCTTCCCTTCCCTTCCCTTCCCCATCCATCCTCTATATATCCATTTACCCCCTTCCCTTCCCTTCCCTTCCCTTCCCTTCCCTTCCCTTCCCTTCCCTTCCCTTCCCCACCCATCCTCTATATATCCATTTACCTCCCTTCCCTTCCCTTCCCTTCCCTTCCCTTCCCTTCCCTTCCCTTCCCTTCCCTTCCCTTCCCTTCCCTTCCCTTCCCTTCCCTTCCCTATCCATCCTCTATATATCCATTTACCCCCTTCCCTTCCCTTCCCTTCCCTTCCCTTCCCTTCCCCACCCATCCTCTATATATCCATTTACCTCCCTTCCCTTCCCTTCCCTTCCCTTCCCTTCCCTTCCCTTCCCTTCCCTTCCCCACCCATCCTCTATATATCCATTTACCTCCCTTCCCTTCCCTTCCCTTCCCTTCCCCACCCATCCTCTATATATCCATTTACCTCCCTTCCCTTCCCTTCCCTTCCCTTCCCTTCCCTTCCCCATCCATCCTCTATATATCCATTTACCCCCTTCCCTTCCCTTCCCTTCCCTTCCCTTCCCTTCCCTTCCCTTCCCTTCCCTTCCCTTCCCTTCCCCATCCATCCTCTATATATCCATTTACCCTCTTCCCTTCCCTTCCCTTCCCTTCCCTTCCCTTCCCTTCCCTTCCCTTCCCTTCCCTTCCCTTCCCTTCCCCACCCATCCTCTATATATCCATTTACCTCCCTTCCCTTCCCTTCCCTTCCCTTCCCTTCCCTTCCCTTCCCTTCCCCACCCATCCTCTATATATCCATTTACCTCCCTTCCCTTCCCTTCCCTTCCCTTCCCTTCCCTTCCCTTCCCCATCCATCCTCTATATATCCATTTACCCCCTTCCCTTCCCTTCCCTTCCCTTCCCTTCCCTTCCCTTCCCTTCCCTTCCCTTCCCTTCCCTTCCCTTCCCTTCCCTTCCCTTCCCTTCCCCCCCTCCTCCTCCTGTAAAGGCAGCTGCAGGGTCTTTACCTGACCTGGTGAACTGTGTAGCATGAATATTGGAGGTCCTTAACTCAATGGGAACCACTGCCATTACTGTACTGGGGAAAGTAAACCAGCTTAAACCCACCAGTTACTCATTCAAAGCCATTTCTTTTCTTTCATACAAATGAAGATCTGTCCTTCACTCGTTTGGAAGACAAGTCATACACAGGGAACAACCGCCTTGACAGATGAAACTTCTACCTTTGCTGAAGTGAAGAAGAAAATGTCACTGCATCCCAGCATTCTTTCCCCCCAACTTACTCGAAGTCCCCTGCTTCAGTTGGAGAGAGAATGGGACAGAGTAAATAAGATGAATAATCCAGAGTGTTCTGGGCTGCTAGTTATGCACACACCGCCAGCTTCTGCTAATGTTCTCAAAATATTTATGGAAGTTGTAAACCTTTCAGCAAAGTAACACAAAAGACACTACAGACTCAAAGTTTTCGGTATAGAAACAGGCCCAAGAGTTTACTTTAGCAAAAGAGACCAGAGAAAGAAATCTCAAGTTTAGAAAGATCCAGGAATAGTCTGTTTTCGGTCCAAGGTTCCGGGTAATCCAACAATAGCACACTGAGTTACAGGTAGGACATTCAAACATTATTGGCTACAAAGAGCTGGTCACAGAAGCCATCTCTGACTAATCGCTTGAGTAATTGGCTGAGTCATGCTTCTTTCTTTATTTATTTATTTATTTATTTATTTATTTATTACAGATAGCTTGGCTTTTTCCCCTCTTCTCTTATTAATTGGCAAGATGTTGCTGGACTTGGGACCTTACCTAGCTCCATCTCCGGGTCAGCTGACTCAGAGCCTGCATCTGGGTCTTCTCAGGTGCCCTCTTTCAGTTAACTCCTGTAGTGCAGGTTGAAGTTCAGATTGACCAAGTTCTTCAGCTTCTGAATCTGAAGACTCAGACTGATCCCTAAGGAAGAATGAGGCTAATCAGGGGCAAATCATGGAAAGAGACTGGAGACCTAGTCAGAAAAGCCCGAAGGTCCTCATTCCATCCATGGGCCAGTGGTTCCTCACCCTTATTCTACAGAGGTATCTACCTTGCATTAACTGTAGCTTGAATCATGTCAACTGGATTTCTATTTTCTCAGTGGAAACGTTTCGCTCCACTGAGAAAATAGAAATCCAGTTGACATGATTCAAGCTACAGACAATTCCACCTGGATGACTGAGAACCTTCATAGACATACCTTGCATTAAGTTGCTAACATCTGAAGGACACCTACCTTCATCCCATCCATGAAGGACACCTACCTTCATCCCATCCATGAAGGACACCTACCTTCATCCCATCCATGAATCCATCCCAAACTCTGAGATTAACATATGAAGCCCTGCAACCTGGTCCCACCAACAGCTTTTGAGACTGGTGAGGACTAAGTAGAGGGTCCTTTTTGTCTGCAGATCTCACATCTTTGGAAGAGGACATCACTGTACCTTCTAAAGAAGGCTGCATGACCCTTACATTTAGAAGAATTTTAAAGGGAATTTACTTCCAGCTTGCATTCAGTTAATTTTAGTGTTCCACGTAAGAGACTCAGGCCAGCTATTTGTACCCTATGGATAAAAATGCTGATAGACCTTGCAGGGGTCACTGAAGTAGAGCATTTATTTTTACAAGGAATAGGGCTTCCAAGGTGCCTGGAGAGCCAGAGAGACCAAATTCAATTTTGCAAACTCAGTGACATGCTTTCTGCAACCGCATGATCAGCCCGTAATCTTCCCTTAGTTTTATCAGAACATTCTACAAAAATCTTCCCTTTGGTGTGCAATTTCCTATCAGTTCTAAGTGCTTTCATGCAGTAGGGAGTTACTTTAGTGGTATTAACTCACGGGGGCCTCTGTTCCCCACCCTCGCCTTTACCACTCCAAAGGATTTCCTCTGCAGGTTGGCTGAGCTGAGTTAAATCCTGTCGCTCTAAACTCTACGATTTTGGAAACTGAAAGGCTTCAAACATGCCTCGTGGCATTTATTTATCAGGGATTAATAGTTCCTGCTATAAAAGAAGAGTTTCTGCGCTCTGTTCACTGAGAGATGTTTTGGTAAAGCAACACCGTCACACTTTGCCCCCACCAAGATGGAATTTGACAACAGTGGAACGCAAAAGCCAATGTTCTGATTGAGATTTATTTATTTATTTATTTATTTATTTATTTATTTATTTATTTATTTATTTTCTATACTTCTAGATGGCGTGGTGGCTCAGCGGGTAAGACGCCAGGCTTGTCGATCGGAAGGTCGCAAGTTCAGAGGTTCGAATCCCTAGCCCCGCGTGACGGAGTGAGCTCCAGCACTCGCCCCAGCTCTTGCCAACCTAGCAATTCGAAAGCATGCAAATGCAAGGAGATGAATAGGTACCACTTCGGTGGGTAGGTAACAGTGTTCCGCATACGTCTTGCCGGCCACATGACCGTGGAAGCGTCTTCGGACAACGCTGGCTCTTCAGCTAACAAACGGAGATGAGCACCGGCCCCTAGAGTCGGACACGACTGCTCAAATGTGCGGGGGGAACCTTTACCTTTACTAGATGGCCACATTTTTTTTATCAACCAGCTGCTCTAATTCCCCAATTAAAAGACGGCAAGATTGACCGGCCATTCTGACAATTTCCATGCCAATTAAGATGGCAGGAATCAAGGGGGAACTGACATGTTTATATGTTTCTGCATCTGTAGAGCCCACTGAGAGCCAAGAGCCAATCAGCCAAGTTGAGCCCCGAGATCCATCAGCCAATCAGGCCTTGATTGCCAGCCAGTAACGAGCATCCTCTTCTGACTCACTCAGCTTCATGCCAAATCAAACACCCCTTTTCTCTCTTTTTTTAAAAGAAAACAAAAGTGATTAAAATTAATGATATTTATGAAGTTGCCGTGGTAGCCTGCTTCCTCCTTGGAGGGACAGGGGAGAGTTCCCTGTTTGGGCAATTCTTTTATCATATCTCCATGATGGCAAGATCCCAGCAGAAGCAGGCATCAAGTCCCTTTATAGCAGGCGTCCCCAACCTTTTTGGCACTAGGGACCGGTCGTAGAAGACAATTTTTCCATGGACCGGGGGGGGGGGTGGGTTTGCAGGCGGGAGCCAATCGTGCGCACCGGGGGCGGGGTTTTCAGGTGGAAGCCAATCACGCACATCGGGGGGTGGGGTTTGCAGGCGGGAGCCCTGCGGCCCACTTCCTAACAGGCCGCGGCCCACTTGGGGACCCCTGCATTATAGGACACGTCTCCTGCAGAGTAGCAAAATGTGATTGTTTCTGCAGTGAGTTCCTTGCTATGAAGTGGGGGCAAGGTTTGACACAGAAACAGGGCAATGGGGAGATTTTGTATGATTGTAAAGACCTGGTCCAGATGTCATCTGATCAACAAAGGGTCCCATCTTGATTCGGTGTTGGAATGACACCTCAGTCTTGTAATTTTTTTAAAAATGAGATGGCAAAGCCAAACTCTCCCCTGAAACTGCAGCCCTGGATAAGGGTGGCTCTCCCCCTAACCTTTGGTACCCAAGAGGCACCCCCTTGGGAAAAGGCCACCCGCTGGGTCCTCCAGGCCCCATTCCTCTACTCCTCAATCATGGATGCCTTCAGAAGAGATGTCAAGGCTCATCCTTGTTCTTGGCGAAATTCTGCATCACTTGGAGTCTCAACCAAAAAAATGAGGCTCTCACAAGTTTTTCCGTGTCACAGCTGAGTGGGTATAGAAAATAATAAGCAGCAGTCTAGTGTATGGACATTAAAACCTTCAATTGTGTGTCATGGCTAAGGAGCAGGTAGCAAGAATAAATTCACCTTGACCTGCCTCATTGGCTGCTTCACTCTGGAGGAGGGGGACCCCACCCCCCGATGTGCGTGATTGGCTTCCACCTGAAAACCCCGCCCCCGGTGCGCACGATTGGCTCCCGCCTGCAAACCCCACCTATGCAATGCTGTAAGCCACAGTGGGCTCCAACGACCTCCAAATAGGATCACAGAATCACAGTAACCTAGCCCAACCCCTGATCAGTGCCGGCTCCACTCCAGCATCGGTGACAGTCGGCCAACAAGCCTCTATTTGAAGACCCCCAATGAATTCTCCACCGCATGTGGCCGCCTGATCTATTGGCTGACAGCTCATATTGTCAAGAAATTCTTCCCAACATCTAACCTGAACTCTTTCTTTGAAGTTTTAACCTCCTGGTTCAGGGCCAATGTCTCAGAAGGGACCCCCCCTAGTTTTCTGGAAGGTAAAGGCCGGGCGGTGCGGTGGCTCAGCAGGTAAGACGCCAGGCTTGTCGATCGGAAGATTGCAAGTTCGGAGGTTTGATACCCGAGCGCCGCGTGACGGACTGAGCTCCCGCACTCTCCGCAGCTCTTGCCAACCTAGCAATTCGAAAGCATGCAAATGCAAGTAGATGAATAGGTACCACTTCGGTGGGAAGGTAACAGCATTCCGCATGCGTCATGCCGGCCATGTGACCGTGGAAGCATCTTCATACAGCGCTGGCTCTTCGTCTAACAAACGGAGATGAGCACCGGCCCCTGGAGTCGACTGAAAACATGTGTGGGGGGAAGCTTTAACTTAAAGGCGGGGGGGGGGAGTACTTTCAGACTGGCAAGATTGTTGTCAGCCCTTCGAGGTAGTCCAGACAGAAAACTAAAACCATGAGTACTAACACCGCCTTTATTGTAAGGTTACAGAAACAGAACCTTGCAAAGTCCTTTCTCTTATCAGACCATTGTCTAGCCTGCAGCTCTTCTTCCTGTCCCCCAAGCCTATTCTCACACCCGTTACAGTGTGTGCCTTCAAGTCCATGCTGAGTCCTGGCAACTGCCTGGATTAGTCCCTGCAATTTTCTTGGCAACATTTTTGGAAGTGGTTTGCCCTGGCCTCCTCCTTCCTGGGGCTGAGAGACAGGGACCGGCCCAAAGTCGCCCAGCTGGCTTCGTGCCCAAGGCAGGACCAGCACTCAGGGTCTCCTGGTTTCTAGCCTGGTGCCTTAACCACCAAACTGATTCTCAAAGGTATTATGTCAGAAGTGGGATAAAAAGATTAGCAGTTACACAAACAACAGATTGTTTTGGTCTCACCTTCACAAAAGAGGCAAAATTCCACACCCATTCATCATAAGAGTACAAGCAGATGGACAAAAAATTGCCATAAATTGCCTATATGTACAAGTGGGTGTCTCATTTGAAGGCAGGGTACTTGGTGGAATACTTGTGTTCCATCCTAAACTTTCCTTCTGATAATTTTTACTGATCAGAGCTCGGGCAAACGTCTTCAATGGATTGATCAATTCCAGTTAATGTGTGGTATATATGGGAGGGGAATCTGACAGTAAGAAAAACCCAGCCACTAAGATCTTTGGGCCACCAGGATGAGACGATTCCCATCGTGGATATGCTTGTGTGCCATTTTTGGAAGGAGAACTGATCCCCAAATGCAGGGGAATGACCGTTCTGAAGGAGGACTCTATTCCAATGCCCAGAGCACATTAGCTGGGAAATCCGGAAGAAGAGACTGCTTGAAAGTGAAGATTTCCCCCAATCTTTATGTGAAATTGAAATCTTTGGTACGATGCATTTTTTCCCCGTGTAGCATAATCTCACCAGGGTCACTATCTTTCACTATCATCCATTTGCAATTTGTTCAGCAGCTATCCGCAAAATGCAAACGCAGGGTAAATGTTCAATTAAAGATGGATATTAGGAATTAGGTCCTCAGGTGAAAGTGTATTTATATTTATTTATTTATCTATCATATTTATATGGCCTCACAAGACATGACTCTGGGCGGCGTACAATAAAAAAATCATAAAATGACAGAATTAAAATGGCATTCCACAATTAAAACACATTAAAAGGCTAGGAGAGAGCATTAGATGTTACAAACAATGTATCCACCTCATTAAATCGCCAAAATCTTGCCAAAAGTTTGTAGCTTGAATCATGTCAACTGGATTTCTATTTTCTTAGTGGAAACGTTTCGCTCCTAAGAAAATAGAAATCCAGTTGACATGATTCAAGCTACAGACAATTCCACCTGGATGACTGAGAACCTTCATAGACATCTTGCCAAAAGTTCAAAATCTCAGGGAGCAGAGCTCATAGAAACCCACAATAGCTCTTCCTCACCTGGATTTAATTTTTTTTTTAAAAAACTTTTAATTACAAATAAATAAATTAATGGGAAACTAACATGCCACTCAGCACCCTTTTGTGTCTCACGGAAGCATTCTTATACAATACACCAACGACTGACTACAGATCAGGGTTAAAAAAGTGTCCAACATCCCCCAAACAAAATCAAAAGTCAATTTAGGATTAGGGTTATTAGGAATTACCCTGGTTAGAGGTTTCTGGAACTTCTGAAACCATGGAGTTGCTTTCTGAAAAGCAGGAAAAAAAATAAAAAATTGAAACACATCATTCATCATTTCATTTCATTATTTATTGGATTTATATTACCACCCATCTTCTCTGTAGGGAGAACTCTGGGCAGTTCACAACCAAACCAACATTAAAATACAAGACCAGTCCTAATACAAATACACAAAATGTGAAATATCATTAAAATTCTTAGACAATATAAATAGAATAATATGGAATAAAATCAAGATGGCTACAGTTCTTCTCAAATCCTGAGCATAAGGGCCGCTCTCCATCCGTGCTAGGGTGCTAGCCGTCCCCAAGAATGGCTATTTCCCCTCCTGTCCCAGGCTTGGTGGCAAAACCGGGTTTTCAGTTTTTTTCTGAAGTCCAGGAGTGCGGGGGCCTGTCTCACCCCTGGGGGAAGGATGTTCCAGAGGGCGGGAGCAACTGCAGAGAAGGCACGCTCCCGAGACCCTGCTAGGTGGAATTCTTTTACGGAAGGGATCCGTAGCATGCCCTCTCTGCATGACCGCAGTATTCATTTCTATCACACCCTCCACTGATCGAAATTTACTTGAACTCTTTAAGTATATAAAATGCACAGGTTTCTTCAGAAAAAATAGTCTAGTTATTACAATTAAGTGGTATAGTTATTCAATTTAAAAATACAATCGGGAAACTGTTACCTTTGCGGATTGAATTACTGTAACATGTTTTGAACTTTTGTGACAAATAGAACTGTGAATTGTTAGGCAACCTGGCATCTCTTGATTTTGTAACTTGACCAGTTAGTAGAAATAAAATTGAAAACAGAAGACACCAACTACATGATAATAAAACAAAGATGCATCCTGGCCTTTGATGCTGCTACATGTTCATGTTTTCAGAATATGAGAGGAACACGGAAAGAGGAAAGATTCTGTGTGGGTGCCATCCTGCCATGGCGCCAGGAAGGGACATTCCACCAGATCCCAAGGACTTGAAAAGTCATGCAAAACGACCCAAGGAAGAAACGGCCAGACGTGTGAAATGCTGCTGCAAGCGTTCATGCATTTGCCCCTTGCAGACTAGACTAATAAAGAAATTGCGATGAGCGATTCAGCACCCAGGACAGATCAAAGGGGGCTATTGTAATTTCAATATATTCGGACTCAGGAAGGACTGGGAGTCAAAAGACAATGGGAGGGGGGCGGTCAATTTGCAAGTGCTTCGGTTGGGAGGGGGAAACTGGGGGTTTTAAACTGTTGGCTGAAGAAGCCTCTTTACTTGAATCTTTAATGGACGATGGATCACTGGCTTTAATAAAAGTTCCTGCATATTCCTAAGCGAGTTGTGTAAGGACTTCTGATTTAATAGCTCAAGGATTGAGTTCATCACATTAGAAGTTTTGCTGTTAAGACTTCATCAATTTAGCTCCATATTTCTGAGTGGTCCCCAACATCACGGACTTCTGGTTTTCTTTTTTGAAACAATGCGGGGTTTTTTTTAATCATTCTGAAGAACTTTGGATTCTGAAGATTTGTTCAGAATGAGACGAACGACTCTTGTCTTTCACATGTAAATTTTCTGTTTATACGAGCTGAAGTGTGTGATTCTTAGCTAAACGTCTTCTTATTACAAGTTGTCAGAAAACCTTTGGGGGGAGAGACTAAAGGAAAGCAAAAGAGGAGCATTTTATCTTACCGCATTCATTATTTTAAAATAAAACATTTCACTGGAGTTGGTTTCAGCTCAATTCCAAGATTTTCCATGTTTTCAGAGAGAAAAAAGTAGAAATAAGAAAGTCATTGAGGAAACTATTGAGGGGAAAAAAAGATTTCCCCCCTTATTTTTCCTCCCCTCTGTCCCAAGCTTCACATCACCTTTTGGATGAGTGCAACACCAGCTGGATTATCACCACATAGATTACTGCAATGCTTTCGACATGGGTCTGCCCTTGAAGTCAATTCAGAAATTACAAAGGGTAATATTCTGTAATCTGGCAAATTATGTTGACTTGTGCTTCTGGATATGTGCCCTTGATTCCACATTTTATCTAATTTTTACATCTGGATTAATGACTGTTTCATTCTGTCTCCATTTGCATAAAAATAATTAAACCTATAGTAGTCCAGAGGAATTACACAAGTACAAAAATGAAATAAATCAGTGTTCCTAATCCTGGGAGTTGAGGCTAGGAGCTTCTGTGGCTGATGGTGTTCACCAAGGCAGCTATTTTGTGACCAGAGCAGCAACGTGCTCTGCAAAATTCAAAGGTACCCTTGATCCACAAAAGTTTGGAGCCCAAAGCAGATTTGCCCATCCCATGCGCTCATCTTCAATGGATTCCCATCAAGCGAAGTATGGCGTGCTTTCCCAATTCTTTGCAAAGTTTGGTGTCTCTGAATCCTGTAAAATAAGACGAGGTAAAGCAGCGAAACAACAATGCAGAAATTGTTATTGCTAATTTTAATCCCTCCCCACTGAGAACGGTTTCCATCCACATTCAAGCAGCTAATCACCTTCCTTTGTCACCGTAACAAAAATACTCACCGACTTCATGTCATTGCTCATCTCTGCCACCGAAGAAAAATGCAGCCATTAATTACAGCCACTGTTGGTTACACGGGAAAATTGCTGTAATTTAGGCAGAGGTGAGATGCATCTCTGCATTTTTAAGACAAACATTTGAGAGCTTCCTAATGCCACATTCCCAAGAGAATCAGAGGAGAAAAGAAACAGGTGTGGGAGCATGAATCCTGATGACAATGACTCACGGAGGACGGGATTTTCAACAGCAATGAGCCGTAGAACCTCTGTGTTCAGGAGCAGTATATCTGCAAATGTCAGAGGGCGGAGAATCAAGTGCATCAGCATGTGGGGTACACTAGATTAGACCTCCCCAATCTGGGGGTCTCCAGGCTTCAGTTGTTATGATTCACTGTCAAACTGAGTTGCTAGGAATTAAGGTTCATCACATTTGGAAGACACCAGCTGTCGTGGCCTGCTCAGGCTGGCTTATTTAATTTATGTTTACAAAGTCGTAAATCCAGCAGGCAAAAGTGTAGTTGCAAATTCAGTCCGAGATCAAAGGAAATAGAATAATTGAATTTAAGGGATGGAAGGGATCTTCGAGATCATCTAGTCTAAAGACTCAGGGGAGGAATCTATTAATACAGCACCCAGCCTCGATTTAAACACCTCCAGTGAAAAAGGATCCATCATCTTCTGGAAGCAGTCTGTTCCATTACCAAACAGCTCTTACCATTAGAACATATTCCTAATGTCCAGCCAAAATCTACTCCCTTATAGTAGCTTTGATCGTACCGTGGAGGCCGCCATCTTGACTTTTTTTACCATACCCCCAAGACACCCCATCTTCTTGGTTGCTTTGTGCACACTCCAGCTTGTTAATGCTCTTCTCAAAATGCAAAGCTCAGAGCTGGATGCAATATTCTAGCTCCAGTCTGACCAGGACAAAATGGAAAAGAACCATGATTCCTCTTGATCTTGACACTCTACTTCTGTTGATGCAGGCTAAGATTGCCTTTGTTTTCTGTTTTCTGGGTTTTTATTTTTTGCAGCCGCATCACAAGGTTGGTATCCATCATGGCACGCAGATCTTTTCCACGTCGGCTGCTGTCCAAAATATTCTCCCCATCCTGCATCCTAGATTTGTACCTTTGATTTTTCCTACCCAAATGAAGGACTTTTCATTTCTCCTGGCTGAAATTCATCTTGCTGGTTTCTGCCCAGCTTTTCTGCTATTCCAGATTCTCAAGATCCTCCTCGGTCTTGATATTGTTCTGTACAGCATTTGCTACTGCGGACCAGATAATCATATTTTCTAGCCTCTGTTCCATGTCATTGATAGGTTGAACAGCACATGGCCTAGAATAGAGTCCTACTTCATGCTACTCGATCCTTCCAGCTTGATATAAAATCACTGATATTCAGTATCATCACATCATAGGGCTGGAAATGACCTTGGAAGTCTTCTGGTCCAACCCCCTGATCAGGGCAGGAAAACTCAGACCACCCCAGACAAACAGCTGTCCAACCTTGGCTTGAAAGCCTCCAATGATGGAGCCTGTCAGGTTGGAGGTTGGCTCTGAGGGGGAGGAGGACGAGCCGGTAGTGGATGGTGCAAATTTTGAATTGGGGATTCAGCAGCTGATTGGAGACAACCCGTGGACGGCCTCTCCTCCACCTATCAGTGCTCGTGAAAGAAGGTGGGAAAGGCGGGCCGAACAGAAGGAAGCACGATTGGTCCCTGCAAGGAAACAGTGGGAAAATCAGAGATTTAAAGAGCGCCAGGACCAGGACCAGGTTGCCGGAGACAACCGTTCACGCTGCTTGCAGACGCCTTCCGTGAATCGTGAATCCGCCCAAGACCCCGTGCTCCAGCCTTGCCTTGCAACTGCGCCAAGCTTCATCCCCGAGCCTCGCCTCACCGCTGCTCCGGACTCCACACCCGAGCCTTGCCTTGCTGCCGCACCAAGCTCCGTTCGCGAGCCTCGCCTCGCCGCTGCTTCGGACCTCGCACCCGAGCCCCGTCTTGCTGCCGTGCCCCGGTCCCAAGCCTCGCCTCACCACTGCTCCGGACTCTGCGCCCGAACCTTGCCTTGCCGCCATGCCAAACTCCGGTTCCAAGCCACGCCTAACCCTAACTAACTAACTAACTAACTAACCATCCACCTATCCATCCATCCATCCATCCATCCATCCATCCATCCATCCATCCATCCATCTTTATTCCTATTTCTTAAGATACTCTCAGCAGAAAACCTTTTATTCCTTCTTAGTTCCTTCTCAAAATCTCAGATTAGCCAAGTCCCTGCTTAGTTCTATTGTGAGTCCACTGAGTGTCCAGGAAGAGGGAAGTTTTATTTTGCATTAAAATAAACACCATTGACAAACGTCTGCTAGCATGTCTTATTCACTCACTTAGCAAGTTTGTTCCATGGAAATTAGCCACTTTATATTCCTTTTATAGTCTTTGAGGCAGCCTCTGCTTACTCAGCAGGATATAGAGATTTAGTCAACTCTGTCTAATTATTTTTTAAGGGTGACTGTAGTGGCAGTATGTTGGTGAACCTGAATGTGAGGGCTTATGTTAAGATTTATGTGGGCACAGATGCAGAATGGTAGGAGATGCTAAAGAAATTTTTTATCTACTTTTATGCATCTGAGTGAACAGATTTGGAAGATTTATTCATTTATTTATTCATTCATTCACTGAATTTGTAAGGCCACCCTTACAATTTAAGTTGGCATACTGGACAAATTAAAAACACAAAATAACAATTAAAGAAGCACCAAATAGTAAATAACCATCTACACTAAAATCAGGCAAAACTCAATGGCACCATTGTGCCTGCTACCTTGACTTTTTTGACCACATCCTGTGGACACCCCTGCTTGCAAATCTTCTCTTTCTATTCCTGTTTTCTTACTCTGAGACCTACAAATCTGCATCCAGGTCAAAGAGCAAATTTCCATGCGAAGTCAACTGTTCAGGGTCCCGCGTGGTGCCTGCATGCACCATCTTCCCTGAATCGGAAGGCTAATCTCACCTCATCAGCAGCTACAAAAGTTAACTATGAATATGCAAATGGAAGAGAGATTAAAAGCACTCATTAAACATTCCACAAGTGCCATGGAAATTAAACATCATTAGATATAGAGAAAGGCTTTCCCAAAATTCATTCTTTGGGTAAAATCTTTGTCTACCTTACAGAGCCCACAAGAAAAGTTCTTCTCCTTTAGAAAATAAGCACTGGGTCTGTGGGTAGAAGAAATGTGGCCATTAAATGTAAAATCTCCCTTGAGTCATGCTCAGCTTCTGGTGACAGCATAGACACATCCATGCCGTTTTCTTGGGAATGGTATGGAAGTGGACAGCCAAGGAAACAAACTGATGGATCATTGAACAAATCAGCCCAGAGTTCTCACTCGAGGCACAAATGACCAGGCTCAAATCATCCTACTTTGGACATGTTGTGTGAAGACCCAGCTCTCTGGAAAAGGCTCTGATGCTGGGGCAGGTGGAAGGAACGAGAAGAAGAGGACGACCAGCAGCAAGGGGGATGGACTCAGTTACGGTGGGGATGACGGAACCCTTGAAAGACCAGGCTGGGGACAGATCATCATGGAGAAAATCCATCTCTGTGGTCACTAAGAGTTGACACTGACTTGATGGTACTTGATTGATAATCAATCAATGGAAGTGCTTTGCCTCTGCTTTCTTCCCAAAACCTATTTCCACTTCTCAATATCAAGAGATAATTGTATTCCCCTTTTTGATGGGACGGGGCCAAAGAGATTTTTGTTATTGCAGGACCAGGGAGTGGACCATGAATTGGATGGATTTTGTGCCTCTCTCCTACAGGTAGTCCTTGCTTAACGACCACAAATGGGACTGGAATTTCAGTTGCCAAGTGAAGCAGTCATTAAGCGAATCTGACCCAATTTTACAACCTTTTTTGCAGTGGTTGTTAAGCAAGCCATGTGGGTGTTAAGCAAACCACATGGTCGTTAAGTGAATCACGCAGTTCCCCATTGATTTTGCTTGCCAGAAGCCATCCAGAAAGGTTGAAAATGGCGATCATGTGACCATGGGACGCTGCGACGGTCATAAATGTGAACCAGTTGCCACGCGCCCAAATTGTGATCACATGACTGCGGGGACGCTGCAATGGTTGTAAGTGTGAGAACCAGTCATAAGTCATTTTTTTCAGCACTGTCATAAGTCTGAACCATCACTAAATGAATGGTTGTTAAGCGAGGACTACCTGTATTGGTTCAAACAATTTTCTGCGTCTTAAGGCTTGGCAGAAGTGATTGCTTTGTGAGAGATTGTGTGTGTGTGTGTGCGTGTGTTTGTGTAAACGGTTGTGGTCTGTGCCTGAAGATATTCTTGAGAACAGTGGCTGCCCCATTTTTCCAAGCATGCTGTGAAACGACATTCCCAAGGCATCCGAGAAAACAGCAGTTATCAAGAGGAATAAAATATAGCCATTGTAAAATACGTCCAATGAGGGAGCCATCGCTTTTTCCTTAAGGGGGAAAGAGAACAGCCAAGATCTGGAATAACAACAGCCAGCAAGGATCTTAAATAACAGTTGCTAGGCTGTGAAAGCTTGTAATTTCTGCTGCACTCCTTTGCAACTGTTCAAAATTATGTTTGTTTCCTTCCCTAATTCTGATAGCCATTTCCCACAGGGAGATGGAGGCCTAGAATTGAAAAGGGCAGAAAAGATTAAAGATTTCTTATACTTGGCTGTTGATTTGATGGGGGGCTGATAGATTCATCGTTTAAGAACTTGGAGTCATTCAGACTCCACAACTCATTTTCTTTCCTTTTAAAAGGCATCATACAAAATGTGGGCTTTCAGCGGTGAGTATGTGTGTTCTCATTTAGGGCCATAGTTGAGATTAATTGGGAGATTAATTAGTCATAGGAAGCATTCTGGGTTTATAAGAGAGCTGTTTTCTTCTCAGACCTTGCTTGAAAGTAGGCACACTCTAAGTTTGAAACACTGCAAAAAAACTTATCCATTGTATGAGTAGGGCGATATTTCAGCATGGTGTGTTAGAAGTAAATTTTATCTTACCAGATTCATTCCTGAGCCGGGAGTAAAGAAACTGACAAATTGCATGAAGTTAGGAGTTTATTCACCCAGGAGCAAAAGCAATGACAGCAAGCTGTTAGGTGGGCGGCCGCACAGGACCCCCTTCCTACAGCACATTATATAGATTCCATTCAACTCCTCCTTTAGAAGACCACCCCTTACTCAGTTACCCATACTCCACCTTACCCCCATTCCATATTAGGAATTTCCTTCCTTCACTCCATATTAGGAACTTCCTTCCATCCTTGCTAGGGCCCCTTGACCGTTATTAAACAATATATTTCCCCTGGAGAAGCTATCCTTGGAAAGTACACTTTATCTTTCTATGGGCACAGCTATCTATCAAGGCCTGGTAGAAAGGAAGGGTGTCAACAAAACTCTTCAAGGAAATACAACATGGTTTCAGAGCCATAACGCAAGTGCAAATGTTTCTAATATATGAATATGAAATATATTTATATATACAGAAATGTAAGAATATGTTTACAATCCAACAGGTGGTTCCTCCGAACGATTAAAAATAATCACAGAAAATGCTGTAACCAACCTTTTACATTTGCAATATTTCATAACTTTTTATCCTAACTGAACAAACGGTTAATACGATTAACCAATATCGGTTGTTTAAAATGCAAATCCTTCCGTTTTTGTTTTTTTGACCCATACCGGATGCAGGGTTTTTCAATGAAAATTCTCCTAATGTAAGCTCTCGTTTAAAAATGTAATTACCACTGTTTGCACATCACGTTCAGTAACGTTTTTAAAAACAGTTCCCACTCCACCCACATTTTTCATCAGGGACAGGAAAAAAAAAAAGATTCTCATCAGGATAGACCCAGCTGTGATGCTTAGTGCAAGTGGAATGCTTCGATTCATTTTCAGTGGAACTTATAGCAGAATTTTGTTACGTCTTTAGGTCTTCAAACAGCGGACTGAGAAGCTTGTACACCTTATCTCCAATCTGTGGTGAGTCTCTACAGTGGAATCCCTTCTGTTTCCTTTGTTTGCTTAGGAAATTTCTGTTCTTTGAAAGAGAAAGAGCTCTTGTCCATCTTTTTTTAAAAAAAGTTTTCTAATTTTTAAAACTGTATCCTCATAAAGATACTGCAGACCCATTCGGCTGAAGGCTGATGAGCTTTGAACCCAAAGTTCACAGCAGGTTTAGGGCCCCGAGCAGTGAGGCTCCATGACAATCTGAAGGTATTTAATTTTGTGATTGCTAAACAATGGACATCAATAAATTTAGCTTGATGTGAAATCTTTAACCTCCTTTTGGGGTTTTTTTTAGAGAAGAAGGATGCACGAGGAGGGGTGTTAAAATGTATTTTGATATCATGGGCTGAAGCAAGTCATACACGTGCATGGCCCCATAAATTATGCTGAGTTTACAGCAGATTCATTGCCACTTTGATAGATATTGATATACAGTAACGCAGAGCTTTCCAAACTTTTCATGTCGGTGGCACACTTTTTAGACATGCATCATTTCGTGACACACTCTTACAGCAGGGCACAAGGCAGGCACGAGGACCTGCGTGGAATCCTGGCAGGGCTCGGAGGCAGCAGCAGCCGCGACACGCCCAGACACTGCAGCCGACACACTAACGTGTCCCGACACACAGTTTGGAAAGCTCTGCACTAACGTAACCAGAGCCACTGTGGTATAATGGTGAATGTGTTGGACTAAGAGTTGGTAGAAGATCCAGGTTCGAGTCTCCTCTTAGCCATGGAAGCTCCCTGGGGTGAAGATGCTGCACTAGGAATGAGGAGACAGCCACCCTGGCCAGTCATGCTCCCTTAGCCCAACCTACCTCACAGGGTGTCGTTATAGAGTGCTCAGGGTCCCTCAGAAAGGGTAGAGTCTTTTCTTTGCAACTTTGAAGGGTTTAGGTAGCTGTCACCCATTAACATTTCTGAAACCTCCTCCTTCCAAATGGCTGTGGGTCCATCCACTTTAGGGGCGTGGTGGCTCAGCGGGTAAGATGCCAGGCTTGTCGATCGGAAGATCGCAAGTTCGGAGGTTCAAATCCCTAGCCCTGCGTGACGGAGTGAGCTCCCGCACTAGCCCCAGCTCTTGCCAACCTAGCAATTCGAAAGCATGCAAATGCAAGTAGATGAATAGGTACCACTTCGGTGGGAAGGTAACAGCGTTCCGTGTGCGTCATGCCGGCCACATGGCCATGGAAGCATCTTCGGACAACGCTGGCTCTTCGGCTAACAAACGGAGATGAGCACCGGCCCCTAGAGTCGGACACGACTGCACAGATGTGCGGGGGGAACCTTTACCTTACCACCCACTTTGGGACCATGGCCCTTGACGTCCTACGCAACGGCTGGTATGGCTCTTGGGCCAACAGAGAATGTGTACCCATTAAGTAGTGGGGAAAGTCTATGGCTGGGGATCCAAGTGTTTGACCATCTCCCAACCCTCTTCTACCACTAGGATTGTGGTGGAGAAACAAGGAAGAGAGTTCCCCAGGGGTGCACATATAAAACCAATGCTGCACGAAAAGGGCACCGTACAAAGATTTAAATTCTTTGACTAGATTTGCAACGCTTCCCAAGAATGCCTGGGCTATTGGGTGTATTTAAAATATCATTTGCCTATAGCCCAAGGTTCTGCGATTGCTGGGCAGCTGAGAAAGGTAACCAACAGGCAAATAGAGGCACCCCAAACTGTTCTAGAAGTTGTCTAGAATGACAAGGCATTGCACAGGAGAAGCTGGAAAGGACTGAAGTGTAAGGATTGAGGCTGAGGATGAATCTGACACAGAAGAGGGGGAATTGACAGTTAAGGAAGGTGGGAATGTTGATCAACGACAAGTGTTGGAGCCAGAACAGCTGATTGGAGAAAGCGCAGCAGCAGATGCACAACCACCAATCAGCGCGCGAGCCAGAAGGGCAGAAAAAAGGGCAGAGCAAAGAGAGAGGAGATTGGCTCCCGTCCACAAAAGGCGGGAGATTGAAAAGTATAAAAGGCACCGGACGCAGGAACGGGTTGTCGGAGACAACTGTTCGCATCAACGATCACAAACTTTGATTTCAGAGACTGAAGGAAGCTGCTCTGAAGCTGGACTTGTTGCGCCGACGTTGGATCCTGCTTTGTCTCCACCTCTGCTGTCCTCGCCGGACTTGAAGCTGCCAGCGCCATTGCTACCTGCGAAAAGGCCCTGCACTTTGCACCAGTTCCCTGAGTGCATTCAGTGGAGCATCTGGAAGAAAGCTTCAGGTGACTGACAGTCCAAGAACATCCTCAAAGATAGAGACCTTTGGTGTTTGAAAGGCAGAAGGCCTCACCTGATGGACCAGGTAAGATAATGACCACATGGTGGACAGGGCTGGCCAACCCTGAAGCTTCAAGCTTCCCTTAGTTCCAAGGCTGAAACTGCACAACTCCATTCTCTTCCGAGGATGCTTTTGCACAATGCTCATTTTACCCGGTCAGCTTTTTGCACAGGACCGACCAGCTGCAAGGCACCCTCACAAGTTGCGAGTGATTGGTTGCAAGCATTTTGGCTGCTGCTTTCTTCAGATTGGCTCCCCAACTGCAAGCGCATGCACACACACACACACACCCCGCTGCATCAGCATTTTTAGCAGAAGAGTTTCGCCAGAAGCAAAAGTGGCCTTGGGTTGACCAAGACATCTGGTGGGGGGATAATAAATGTCACGATGGCTCCTTCTCTTCCCTTCAAAGGGGTAGAGGTCACCTTTCCAGCTTAAGAAGAGCTTCCAACTTCAAGGGTTCTTAAAGCTAGAACAGACTTTTACAAATTAAGGCTCAAGGTAAAATGAAACAGAAAAGAAAACAATTTGGAAGCAATCCATGTGCCGCGTCAAGAAACGTAGAATCTGCTAATATTGTCCTTGAAGCCTTTAGAGCATCATTTTTTTAATTTTACAAGGGGCCTTTGAGATCATAAAGCTTGACCTCTTGCTCAGATCTCGCCAATTATATTTCTGTCGATTATGGCTTGTATCAAGACTGAAACACTACGCTTGGCTCTTCAAAAACGTGGCCTCCTTTATATGAGGGCTGTAAATAATAGAAAATACCCTGGGATAGGGATTGGCAACATTTTTCCTCCATGGGGTCAAAATGGTAGCCAGGACCACGCAGTTCAAGGCCCATCCCTTTCTTACACGGGCTTAGAATGTATGGTCACGGATGCCATCTTGATTTTTTTGACACCCCCCCGAATGCGGGCACCCCTTTTCCAGCTCATTGAGGAAGGGGGTGCAACAAAATTTACTGGGGTCTTAATGCACAGGATCTATCTGAAGCCTAGAAGGAAAGTTAAGAAAGTTATCCAGTAAACCAGATAATCTTAGCCTGGTAAGAGTTGTCCTTGAAAAATCCAGGGGAGTCATTATCACATTGTTTGCAAAGAACTTCTTCCACATTGATATCTGTACGATGTATGCTAGAATTTAGACCAGCCTCTCTCAACCTTTTGACCCTGGAGGAACCCTTGAAATATTTTCCAGGCCTCGGGGAACCCCTGCACATCCAGGCTCAAATGTAGGCCAGACGTTAGAAAATGATTATGTTTGTTTCCTGGGTAGGCCTGTAGATATGCATGAACAGTGTTCTTAAACTGAAAATAAAGAATGAAACTTCCCTCTTTAATGTGAAGTTGCCCGAATGTGAAATAATTTTCTAAATAAATTGTGGTCTCCCAGGGAACCCCTAGTGACCTCTTGCGGAAACCTAGGGCTCCACAGAACCCTGGTTGAGAAACCCTGATTTAAACGGTTTTGTAATTTGCCTTTCTTTCACCCCTTTCTAAAGATTGGGAGAACATTTGCTCTCGAGCTGGCAATGTACTATGTGATTTCCCAAATATGATATGTGAGTCCAGCCAGATCAGCAAGTTCCTTCGGTAGCTTTGGATGAAGTTGACCTGGTCCTGAAGATGGAAGTGCCTTCACAGCAAAATCGCCTGAGACCATGTTTCCATCAATCTCCAGCGTCAATCCTGCCCTTCACAGTTTCCTGGTAGCACATGTCAGATTTGTGTTGGAGAAGACTGAACCAAAATAGGAGTTGGGTAATATTATCTTCCTCTTCTTGGTTAGCTCTTAGGATTTTCCCTTTCATGAGCAGTTGGTGTCCTGCTTCTCTTCATTTGCTTTATTTCGAACATATCTGAAGAAACCTTTTTTGTTCTTCTTACATTCTTCACAAACTTCAGCTTATTCTGAGCTTTGGCATTCCTGTCCCCAGCTCTACAAAGCCAGGCTGTCTGGATTTTTCCTTTGTGACCGATATCCTGCATGGATCCTGTCAGATCCTCATGGAAGTCTTTCGTATATCCACATGGCTTCTCCTGCAGGCCTCCAGTTGTTTCCCCCCCTTTGGCGTTGTTTGCAAAGATGCTTTCATACCTCCTCATTTAGGAACAACCAGCTACCTTGAGTTTCTCTTCCCATTAGCGTCTCCTGCCACACGTATTGTTCTGCATTTCTTGAAAGTCCAAGATACGCATTTGAGTTTGCTCAGTTTTCATTTCCCTTAAAATCGAGGAATCTTGTGACGTCTTTTCCCAACTGAGGATCTTTCTCCACCGCAGGGTTGAAATGCTCTTCATCCATCCTTGAGCTGGCAAAAAACTAGAACAGTGTGATAGTCATCTGTGACAAAACCTAATACTGTAGGTCAGTGTTTCTCAACCCTGGCAACTTTAAGGTGTGTGGACTTCAACTCCCAGAATTCCCCAGCCGCAGAGCTGGCTGGGGAGTTCTGGGAGTTGAAGTCCACACGCCTTAAAGTTGCTAAGGCTGAGAAACACTGCTGTAGATGTTAGGTTTGAGGCTGTCAGAAGAAAGAGGGGATCCCTACTTTAAGACTCATATAGCTAAGGAAGACTGAAACCTCTTTCACTCCTGGATTGGGGACCGGACGAAGTTCACAGCGGAAGAATGATATTGCCAGGGCAAATTTGTGTCATGGTTGGGGCAAGCAAGTGGGGAAAGGTCTGAAATTCACCCCAGGATGATAGATGGAGCAAAGGATGGTCCTTATTTGTTCTATCTGAAGCAAAGTCTGGCAACATTCATACAATGGCAGACACTTCCTCTCATCTGGATCAGTAATTTAGCAACACAGCCTCCCAGCCCCCATCTGGTCCGACCTTTCTTCAGCAGATTCGAATCCTTTTGTTCAGTCCCAGTTTCTGCAATGGGGTCTATTTAGTACGTTCTGGGAAGGAGGATGCTGTCGGTCACAGTAGAAGCTCAGCAGCTCCAAAGGGAACTAACTGGAAGAGCAAAGGATCCTTGACCTCAATATCTTCCTTCCTTCCCTCTTTCCTTCTCTTCCTTCCTTCCTTCCTTCCTTCCTTCCTTCCTTCCTTCCTTCCCTCCCTCCCTCCCTCCCTCCCTCCCTCCCTCCCTCCCTTCTCTCTCCCTCTCTCCCTTCTCAACTCCTGGCAGCTACATGGAGCAATCCATGCCCTTTTCTTGGCAACATCTTCAGAAGTGGTTTGCCCAAGGCAGGATTAGAACTCATGGTCTCCCTGTTTCTGGCCTGGTGCCTTTAACCACTTCATCCACCTGGACCCCTTTCCTGCTCTTAAGAAGTCTGACCTGGAAGAGAGTTCAACTCGATTCAGTAACCTGTTGTTATGGTCCATCAAGTCAACCTGCGGTTGTCTTGGCCGCATTTTCGGAAGGGGCTGGCCCTGGCCGACTTCTTCCTAGGGCAGAGAGAGGGGGACCGGCCCAAAGTCACCCCAGCTGGGTTTGTGTCCAGGTGCGACTGCACCAAATGGAAATTCTTGCTTCTGGCTGTGAGGAATGGATCACAGAAATGACCACTCACGATCTCTCTGAGTCAAAGTATAAAAGCAAAGATTTATTTCGCGTTTTCAAAGGCGGGTGGATCCAATTGCTGCAGGCAAAAAGGACCACATTTCATTACAGATCTCAGCATCTTATATACCCTAATTTCGCGGCCGAAGGTGACCCTCATCTGTCCCCATTGGCTGAGGTACCAGGATGTAACACTCTTGTTCCCGATTTGCCTAAAATTAACACATTTTAGCTATTGATTACATTAAAACATCCTATGCATTTTTCAATCTATGGGGGGCTTTGCGGAAGTCTTATCAGGTTGTGTGTTAAACAATGGGATTTCCTCATAAGTCATGGTTTGACCTCGCAGTTTGTTCTGACTCTGATACCTGTTTGTGTACACATTTCCTTATTTCCTTGGGATGATAAGACCTATCTCTGTCCCCGTCTCCCCTTGTCTTTTGTGTAATTTATTATCTTAGTCACTGTTATCCTAAAACATTGAATGGATTCTGATCATCTTGCTTGAACTTAAGCTGTCATCTCAGTTTCCAGCCACTCAATCACCAAGAGTTGGTTTAGATGTAATATACAGTATATATTAAAAATTGCAATGGCTATTACCAGTACAAATGATTTTGTTAAAAATTAACTGATTTGTACATCCCTCACATGGCTCAGCTCAGGCCAATTCAAGAAAGTAGCTTAAAAAAATCAAAGGCCCAAAGTGCTCTGTGTGTGTCTGCGTGTCCGTGTGTGTGCTTGTGATAGGGAAAGGGAGAGGGAGAACAACACAGACAGCAATCCTTGGCTTTATCTTTGCAGCAAGAGCTTCTTCAAGAAATCCTGAAAGACAAGGTGGGTTAAGCAAAGCCCTCTTTAATGTCAATTTCCTTTCCAGCTTGAGCTGGCCCTGTGAAACAAAGCTGCAACCAGCCTTCTAAGTCAACAGTACAAAAGAGGCATCCCTGAATCAAAAGCCAAGAACATTCGGATATCAGAATCCCTCTCTGCCTTCTGGCAGGAAAATCCCTCTGGCTTCTTTCTTTCCAATCGCAGCCTTTTTTCTGCTAGAGGATTTCACTGATCAGTCAGATTTACTCCGTTCCAAGGGTTTCCAGAATCTGGGGGGAAGGAGATGAATCCCCAGCCTGTTGTAATAAATGGATGTATAAAGTAATGAAGGCTCCCCAGGGTCTGCCTTCTTTCTCTCCCCCCTTCAGAATACTTACTGTATACACCACAACGCATCTTCAAGTGGCACGCTGTCAAACTTTTGCTGCAATATATAATGCAAACAAGTATCTAAAGCAGTGTTTCTCAACCTTAGCCAGTTTAAGATGTGTGGACTTCAACTCCCAGAATTCCCCAGCCAGCATGGCTGGCTGGGGAATTCTGGGAGTTGAAGTCTACACATCTTAAACTGGCTAAGGTTGAGAAACACTCATATAAAATAACCAGAGAGATTAAAAGAAAGAGAGCAAGTTCAGGATTGGAGATGACAGGATGGGGATGATTTCATTTGGTCCATATTTTTAAGCCTAACCAACAGGGGTGTCTGCAGGGTGGTCCAAAAAGTCAAGATGGTGTCTGCCACAGTGCCACTGAAGCTCCACCTGGTTTTCATGTGCATCACACCGTGGCAGCGGCCATCTTGACTTTTTGGACCATACTCTGTGGACACTCTCACTACCCAACCTAATATAAACATTCGGGACCCGTCCCCACTTGTTCCTAACCACTTTTTAAACTTAAACCTGGCAACTTCTTGTTCCTGCTGTGTCCCCAGGACGTCTCCTTCATCTCATCCCCAGCCTAAAGGAAGACCATCTTATAGCATCCTGGTTTGTTCCAGAGTTAGTGTTTCTCCCCTTGATTCTGACACTGTCCAAGCTTTGTCACCTTTGGAGGCCAAGCTGGGGACCCAGGCACAGGGACCCCTGGCCTCACCCTTGGCCCAGACCTTCAATAAACCTGGTTACATCAGCAGGTTCCCTGAGAAAGTGGAGAA
>JALMGJ010000008.1:46657500-46790000 GCA_023362775.1 Charina bottae | reverse complement strand
AGGGAAAGTTAACCTGGAATGGGAAAGAGATTTGGAAAGGAAGACCATGGAGTGCAGCTGAAGTACAACATCTCCAGTTTGCCTTCGGATAAAGGCGTATTTAGTGACTGACCACATTCATCATGGCAGTTGTTTTGTAAATGCACGGTGTGCTCTCAAAATCCTGAATGTGCCCACCAGGATGATCACAATGCTTAGAAGTCCGCATATCTCTATATCACAGACTGTAAGATCTTCAATGAAGACCCTTTCTTGGCTTAGACGGGGCCTTATCGGTGGTGGTACCTCAGTTATAGTTTCCTGAAAAAAGTCTACCCAGCACCTACTTAATCTGCAGTGCTGTTGCCTTCTAATTCTTACATTTTCATGACTCTGCACAGTTGTTTTATTTGCACTTTAATTACATATTTTCTTCTTTGGAAAACCAGTTATCTAGGATAAACATGTTTTCCATACAAGTCAAAGGGGCTGTTTTTGGCCTATATTCAAACTGATGGAAAGTTGCCAATAGCTCCTTCTAAAAGTGGGTTGATTGCCCAAGGAAAGAAGGATGGCTATCACTGCCAACTAGCTGTTAGTATCCGGTCCATCCAATTTATGAGATTTTTGTTCCTCTTTGCAGCTCTCTTTGGCAGAAAGTTTTTACTTTATTGCCCTTTCCAAGTTTCGCGTGTGGGAAGGTGAAAAGAAAGGGAGGACAGGCATTCCACAGAAAGACTGCAAGAAAATCTCCCTCTATCATATGGGTCAGGATATAAACAAGGGCTGGACACACACACACACACACACACACACACACACACACACACACACACAAAGGAAAAAGTGCAAGCTTAGTTTTTTCAAGGAAGGAAGCTTTAAATATTCCGGATGTTTACTCTGGCCTTTGATACAGTGGATTCATTCTGTTCCTTGCCTTGTGGCTTCTGCCAAAATGATCGCTCCAGCAGTGGGGTGGGAAAACGAATTCAATGGGATGTCATTAGCGAGAACAAAGATGCTTCCATAATACAGATGCACTGATTTGCACAGGCAAAGAGAAGAGAGCAATTACACACTCCATGTGGTTAACAAAACAAAGATGAAAACAGAGCCTTTATTTAAACATACAACCCACGGATTAACAGTGGAATTGGAGCCCAGTTAAAACACCATGTGAAATCCACTCAAACAGAAAGATCACTGGAATGGCCAGTGGGGTGGGGTGGGGGGAGGTCTGGATAAAATGGACTTTGCCTGCCATCAGAAGGAGAATGGAGAAGGAGATCCTCAGTGACCACTGGGTCATGACCAGGTTGATGTTACTAATGTGAGCATTGATGGAGTCTTGAGGGTTAATAAAAGAACTCCAAGCAGCTAACAACAATCTTGCAGAGTAGAATCATGAACCAGCAGGGAACGTGCACTTTAAGCTTAATTATGTTCAGAAATAAATTCAGTCTTCACACATTAGTTAGATGAAGAAAAATAGGGATAGCTTACATTTATTCAGTAGATCTGGGTACAAGTAGATTCATTGTAGATCTGCGTGCAAGCGAGATGTAATGGACGAGAGCTGCATTGTGCCGCGCCTCCTGCTTGCAGGTGTGCCCAAAGCATAATGGAGGTTGTTAATCCCCCAAACTCAAGAAGAAGAAGGAAGTGGAAATCAGGTGACCCATGTGACACCCCACAAGCACAATAGAGATGTGTTTTACTGGAAAGGCCCCCCCCTATGTTTATCAGACAATGCTGAGTTGACCCCTGATGATTCCAACAAGCATCAGGTGAGAAATTCAGATTGAGCTTGAATTTGATCTCAGTTTGTTTGGTGATCTTAGGGGAGCTACTATACTGAGGAGTGCAGAGAACAGGACAGAAGAAGAGTGGTGAGGAACGAGATCATCCTTATCTAATCACTTTCTGTTCCCACCATGGCCAGCCAAGTTATCTCTGGGAACTTCACCCAAAATATGGGTTCAGTGGTGCAGTGTTGGTCATGTTCCAGGCAACATGCATCTACAGAGATATTTCTTCCTGGTTAGCTGAGTATGTTGTGCATTCTTCATTTACTGAATTCCTTTTCAGACTTACTATGTTGGCAGCACTCGTTACGTCTTATGGTGGAGAACTCCATTTAACTAGGTGCTGAGTGATGAAGCATGTCATTTTAATGCGTCCTGAATCTCTTATCTGTCTGCGTTGGCTCCTAGCGTTTTGCAAGGAGAAAAATACAGCTTTATTCTTGTGAGGGTTCATTGTTTTCCAAGGACTGGACACACCACAGCGTAGCAAATCTGTACACAATGCTTTATTGCAGCACACACCTTCCCCAACAACAGGCCATTACTCTGGGTCAATTCCACCCATCTAGGACTTACAAGTTGCTGTTGTCATGTAAATACGTCTCTAATAGCAAAGGTAAAGGTTTCCCTGCACAGTCGTGTCCGACTCTAGGGGCCAGTGCTCATCTCCGTTTCTTAGCCGAAGAGCCAGCATTGTCTGAAGACGCTTCCACGGTCATGTGGCCGGCATGATGCACACAGAACGCTGTTACCTTCCCACCGAAGTGGTCCCTATTCATCTACTTGCATTTACATGCTTTCGAATTGCTAGGTTGGCAAGAGCTGGGGCGAGTGCGGGAGCTCACTCCGTCACGCGGGGCTAGGGATTCGAACCTCCGAACTTCCGACTGACAAGCCTGGCGTCTTACCTGCTGAGCCACCGCGCCCCCTGCACGTCTTTAATACTCCATCCTTTATACTCCGTCTTTTAATACTCAGTTCAGACAAATGCCTCAAAGTCTATAAAGTGGCATACAACCTTTGCCTTTTTCCAAAAGTTCTTGCACTAGTTGGGATGAGGTGCTGCCTCAGCATGGTTGCTCCTTTTCTGGTTGCTACTGAGCTCCTGGCAAAGGTCCAAGCTTCAGACAGGACTCCCACCAGGATACGCTGCTCACCATAACCCGTGGTCCTGGCAGTTGACTGATAGTCCTCTTGCCTGCTTGTAATAGCTGCCAATCTCCAGATGACACCTCCGCTTCCCCATCTGTATGCCATTTGCTTATCACCTTTCCTCCTACATACATCTCTCAATTATCAGAGGCAGCTGGAATGCCGTCTTGGATGCTTGCGAGTAACATTGTGTGTTAATGAATGAATGTATGAGGGAAATGGGTTGAGAAGTGTTTCTGCCTGACGGCAGCTACTCCTCCCAACTTCAGTCCCTCACCATCCTATGCCTCACACCCTGCTGTACCTCATCTGCTTGCTGTTGTAAATTTGAATTTGGCAAGAGCCCTTGTTAGTGGGGATATGTTGCTGGGCATATGCAGAATGCTAAAAGATGACCAAGAAACTGAAGAGCAACAGGTCTCATTCAAAAAGAAGAATACTCGTGTGCAGAGCTAGCTCAGCTATCAGTGAAGGCTAACAGATGTTCTTTCTATTTGAAGTAAAAAGGTAGATTTATTAGGAAATGTAGAATTGTAAAGCCTCTTGAAGAGAGAGAAAGACAGAGGGAGAAAGAGGAAATTCCTTTGTTTCTTAAGCATTGACACTCATTTAACTAACAGTAGGCCAGATGAGATACAGAGACAGAGACAACATGTGAAGATCTATCTGTCTTCTACAATGGCATCCATGGAGGTGGATGGGTCCAAACGTGCCTTCAAAAGGGGTGGGGCTGGCTTATCCCAATGCTCTGTTAACCATCTTGCCAATTTCCCCCCTCCTGTCCCATGCCACTGAGCTTATAGGTTCAAAGAAATGTGACAATCTCCAATGTGTCTATGAAGGTTCTCAGTCATCCAGGTGGAATTGTCTTTAGCTTGAATCATGTCAACTGGATTTCTAGTTTCTCAGTGGAAACGTTTCGCTCCTTATCCAAGGAGCTTCTTCAGTCTGAGCAAAGTTAGTAAGGGAATCCTTAAATATGTTTCTAGGTGGCTGTGTGACCTTGCACCTGGGGCTAGGTCATGGTTATTTGGAGATGTTATTTCTAAGTCCCTTTATCATCTAAAGGAGGATCGTTAAGATTACCATGCTGCTGTTGAGCTTGCGAAATGGTCTTAATCTTCCTAGGCACAGAAGACAAAGCAGGAAGGAAAATAGGGGAAAGATTGTGCCTGAAGCCCCCACCTCTATTCAAGGAAGGATTTTCCAAGTTGGCATAAATGGATTCCTTGACCCCTCTCTCAAACCACCTATCTTCTCTGTCTAAAATGTGAACATTAATGTCCTCAAATGAGTGTCCTTTGTCCTTGAGATGAAGATAAACTGCTGACTCTGGTCCTGTGGTGTTACTTCTCCTGTGTTGGGCCATCCTTTTTATCTTTTCAGACATGCCAGCCATGTCAGGAATGACCAGGTTCTTCCGTTTACTCTGAGTCTCAGCCCTATCTGTCGCTGTTTTAGGTCTGTTAGATTTAGATTTAGTGAAGGCCCAATTTGGATATCCACAGGCCTTCAGAGCTGTTCTCAGGTGTTGATTTTCATTCTTTTTGGAATCCATGGAGGTGGGGATGGTTTCTGCTCTGTGTGACAATGTCCTGATGACTCCTAGTTTGTGCTGCAGTGGATGGTGGGAGTCAAACATCAGATATTGATCTGTGTGTGTGGGTTTCCTGTAGATCCCTATTTCTAGCTTGCCACCGGTCCCAATGAGGACTTCACAGTCTAGGAATGCCAGTCTGTTGTCCTTGGTGTCTTCTCTGGTGAACCTAATGTTGGCATCTATAGTGTTTATATGGTCCGTGAAGGCCTGTACTTCCTGGGCCTTGATTTTGACCCAGGTGTCATCCACATACCTAAACCAGTGGGTGGGCACCGTTCCCTGGAATGTGTTGCAATATTGCAAATTGCAATATTTTACTGTGACAGAAGGGGCAACTCATTAAATACGTGAGGAGCAACTGAGTATTTAGCTGCCCAGCTAGGTAATTTTTTTTTAATCCGCTCAATCGTGTCTGATTCTCGGAGACTGCCTGGACAAATCCCTGCAGTTTTCTTGACAAGGTTTTTCAGAAGTGGTTTGCCATTGCCTCCTTCCTAGGACTGAGAGAGAGCAACTGGCCCAAGGTCACCCAGCTGGCTTTGTGCCTAAGGTGGGACTAGAACTCACTCTCTCCTAGTTTCTAGCCTGGTGCCTTTAACCACTATACCAAACCTGGCTTACCATAGTAGCTAGGTAATAGGTATGGTAAAAAAAAGTCAAGTGGTAGCTGGAATGGTGCAGTTGAAGCTCCACCTTTTTTTATGTGCAATGCTGTATCCTCTGCACCCTGCAGACACTTTTGGTACCTAGACAACCTTTGCTGTTCTGGAAAAGCTAAACGAGGTCAGACTTGGCTTGCGCTTGGATGAGAGCAAGGCTATAGGCTAGATAGGGAGGTAAAAAAAGATGCACCCCAGAAGGAGGTGATGGCCACCCCCTCTGTACTACTGCCCAGAGAACTATATGATTGTGCCCATAAAGTCACCAGACGTTTAACTCATCAGGAAGGAGTCAGTCTCTATCATAGGGCAGCTTGGCTGATTGTAGAAAGCTAAGCTGGGTCAGAGGTGGTTAGTGTTTGGATGGGAGACTGACAGGAATTGAGTGTGAGGAGCTGTGTTAGCTGGCTTTCATTAATTAAAACTATTAAATTAATTAATTAATTAAATATTAATTAAAACATGCAAATGCTTTCGAATTGCTAGGTTGGCAAGAGCTGGAGCTAGTGCGGGAGCTCACTCCGCACGCAGGGCTAGGGATTCGAACCTCCAAACTTGCAATCGACAAGCCTGGCGTCTTACCCACTGAGCCACCACGCCCCCTTTGATTAAAACTATACTGTGTTATTAAGTCCTGTTTTGTTTTTGCCTTGGTCCTGTCTAATTTTTTTATTAGCCTCATTTATTTCTTTAGGGCGTGATTCTAAACCCAAAGGCCAGAAGTGGCTTTCTGTCCCCAAATGTTTATGCAGGCCTAGTAAATGTCAATATGGGATTGTTGCTCCAAGGTGCATTGCCTGAAACCTGCTTATGTTGGAGTCCATTGGAGTTGGGCAGCTAATAAATGCAAATAAGTAAGTAAGTAAATGGTCAAGTGCAGAGCTTTCCAAACTGTGTGTGGCGACACAACACAGTCTGGTGTGTCGCCACACAACCCGGAAGCGCTGATCATCATCAGCGCTTCTGGGTTTTCCCGCGGTGACACACCAACTGCAGCGTGCAAAACCCGAAGCGGCAGCAGCGCTTCCGGGTTCTTGCGCGCTACCGCACTTCCGGGTTTTCCCGCGGCGACACACCAACGCCAGTTGGTGTGTCGCCACGAGAAAAACTTTGGAAAGCTTTGGAAAGCCCTGGTCTAGTGGTTTCCCCTACGGTCTTCAATTTAAGCCTAAATTTTGCGATAAGAAGCTCATGATCTGAGCCACAGTCAGCTCCAGGTCTTGTTTTTGCTGATTGTATAGAGCTTCTCCATCTTTGGCTGCAAACAGTGGAGGGCAGAAAGGCCTGGCGTGCTATGGCCCATGAGGTCACGTAGAGTCGGACACAACTAAACGACTGAACGAAAAGTAAGTAAATAAATAAATAAATAATACGTTGAACTTCCTTTGGCATTTTAATGGCAGATCCTCCAGCTTGGAGAAGTTCTTTGGGAGCAATTCTTGTTCTTTTTTGGTACTACAGTGGGATTGGCAGCTTTCAAAAATTATTAAGATGACCTTCACATTCCCATTTTACTTAACTAGGGTTCTATCTGGCCTTTCTCTTCTCTCTCTCTCTCTCTTCCCCAAATACAGTAATGCATAACGGAAGGAATCCCACTTGGTCAACAATCTCACCCAACCCAAAGCCTCCAACATGGTCTTCAGAAGGTCACTCAGTGGGAAGTCATAATCCTGCTGCTGATCTTGACATTCCACATCTGTTTTATGTTCTTGGGTCCTGAACCTCTGGAGGGTGACAAACAAGGGCTAAAAAAACAACAACGCAGCGGTTACTTTGGATCAGGGAATGAAAAGTCAGATGTACTCTTTCCCAAGTTTTAAGGAGCTTAGAGCCAGGATTAACTCCAGTCACTATGGACAGTGGATCAGGGAGTGTGGTGTACTGGTTAAATTATTGGATTAGAAGCATGGAGACCCAAGTTCTAGTCCATCTTCAGCCATGGAAGCTCCTGGTGGATTTTGAGCCAGTCCCTCCCTCTCAGCCCAACCTATTTATGCTATGATGATATTCAAATCTTAACAAAAGCATGATGATGATGATGATGGTGGTGGTGGTGGTGGTGGTGGTGATGGTGATGGTGATGGTGATGGTGATGGTGATTATGCACCATCAAGTCAGTGTCAACTCTAAGGGTTGATATATGCATAGATATTTTCTCCAAGAGGACCAGTCCCCAATTTGGTGCACCCATTGCTACTGTAATTGAGTCCATCCACTCTGCTGCTGGTCATTCTCTTCTTCTCTTTCCTTCCACTTTTCCCAGCATTATGGACTTCTCCAGAGAGCCATTTGTTTGTCTGACCCATTGGTTTGTTTTCTTGGCTATCTGTGCACTCTCGAAGAGTCTTCTCCAACACAAGTGTTCAAAAGTGACAATACTTTTTTTATCCTGATTTTTCAAAGTCCAACTCTCATTTACATAAAATGTCACAGAGAATACCATTGCTTGCATGACCAAAAGAATGAAGAATAAAAATTGGAGGGCACCAGGTTGGGGAAGCCCCATTTTCATCAAGGCAGTGGTTCACACACTGCTGTAAGCTAGAATGAGGGGGTTTTCTGGTTTTTGCTCAGCATGATTGATGGACATAGACATTTTGTTTTGTTCTTCATAGGCAAGAAAACCGGGGCCATGGTACAAAAGTAGGGAAGTTCAGAACAAAATTGGCTGGACCTAGGGGGAAAAATTAACTACATTTAATTTAAACTAAACCTAAGTTCAATTAAAACTGGGTGAATTAATTCACTTAATCTTATTATTTCCTGTCAGTCTAACAATGCTCCTCTTCTGATACATTAGAAATTAACATTTGATGGCAACTTTCAGAGGTACCAGGGATCCTATCCAAGAAGGATCAAGGTATTGCCCATAGACCTAGGAGATCAAGGTTCAGAATGACTTTGGGTCCCTCGTTCGCTCTTAGCCCAACCAGCATCCCTCACAGGATGTTGTGAGGATAAAATGAAAGAAGACCCCCATCTAAGCCAACTTGATCTATCAGAGAAAGGATAGGCCGTGTGATCTTGGGGCCTCTATGGCTTGTCCAGCAAACTACAGTTCAAAGTCTTTCCCGACCTGAGGCTCTCTGAAGAAGTTGTAACTACAATCTCTCAAATTTCCTGACAAGTATGGCCATTATGGTTTGGAAAAGTTTGGAAAAGGTCAAGAGACCAGGCCTCTGCATGCTTCTTTTTTATCAGTAAACAGGTCACCCTCCTCACTAGATCACAGGGAGGTTGTTAGGAGAATCAGAAAGTCTCTGCCCTAATCTTCCCAGGGAGACCCCAGTTGTTGGAATTCTTGTAATAGTCTGACCATACGTCCCGTTTTGAACGGGACAGTCCCGTTTTTTAAACATTTCCGGACCATCCCATCGTTTTAATATAAAAGTCAAATTTGTCCCGTTTTTTTAAAAAAAACAGTCAGGAACTAGCCTGTCCCTGCTGCCAGGCCAGCTGCCGCCATGCCAGACTCCGAGCCAGAGGAAGAGGAACCGAGAGCCGGAAGTAGCTAGAGCAGCGCAAAAGAGCCAGAGCAGCTGATTGGAGGGAACCTGGAAGAGGAATTGCCTCCGCCTATCTGCGCACGGCAAACGAGGTGGGAGAGGCGGGCCGAGCAGTGTGAGGCCCGATTGGCCCCCGCATGCAGTCAGCGCGAAATTCGAAAGATAAAAGGCCAGCACGGCCAGCACATAAGTTTACATAAGTTTAACCCCGTCCCGTTTTTGCCATCCCAATGTCCCGTTTTTGTCGCAAGGAAATATGGTCAGCCTATCTTGTAACCTCATCCCTCCATCTCAATAAATCTTGCTAAAGAGTATTCTGTTAGAATCAGGCTTGGAAAAGATCCACTTTGTTTTAGGTGAATGCCCCAAAGCCCGACAACATCCTCGAATGATGTTCAGGGAGGCCATCGTGCAGCACTGGGTCTCCCTTTGCCCACAGCTTCCTTTACGGCTGCCCAGCTCAATTTTGTCCGAAGGACCTTTTGAAGGAAGAGAGGGAGTTACTAATTGAATGTCAGCATCAAAGAGGCAGACCGATTATGCCAGCCTGGTATTCTAGGTCTTCAGCTTAATATATTTGCCCAGAATCTCCTTCCTGAATCTATTAGAGCAGCTGATAGCAGCTGGTATCTCAAGATGCGCTGGCAGAATCTCCTTCCAGAATCTATTACCCAACGTCACTATTGGGTGATGCATCTCAATCAAGTCATCAGTTCATTAATAAACAACACTTTGTAAATATTCACACTGCCTTTTGGTTCATAACCAATATTCAAGGAATGTTGCTTCTCTGGCGTTTGGGAAATCTTGTCCATCTGCTGTTAAAGGAGGACATCTGGAGCGAGAAAATAGCAGCTGGTATCTCAAGATGTGTGGGGAGTACTCCCTGAATTTCCCCATGTACTCCTGGTACTCTGTAGGAGCACATGTCCTCTAGGAACATGTACGTCCTCTAGGAAGTACTCGTCTACTACTTGATTGAATTGAGCCCATGATTTTATCGTTCTGTGAGATTGAAAATTAATGAACCAATGACCTAGGGAGGTTATCTTGGGGATAATAATACTGTGTTATGGTCTTGGAAAAGACAAACAATCATACAGACAGAAGAGCTATATTAATGATATGCACGGCACAAACTATCATAATTAATGACCAATGAAAGGACGAATTCCTCTTTGTGAACAGTGTTCGAGCAGAGGCTTGATAGAGGCTTGCTGGGGCTGAAATTCTTGCACTAACTAATTCTAGGTTGCCTAGAAATTACCTGTTGTATCTCTAGGACAGAGCTTTCCAAACTGTGTGTCGGGACACATTAGTGTGTTGGCTGCAGTGTCTGGGTGTGTCGTGGCTGCTGCTGCCTCCAAACCTGCCCTGCCAGGATTCCACGCAGGTCCTAGTGCCTGCCTTGTGCCTTGCTGCCTCCAAACCTGCCCTGCCAGGATTCCGCGCAGGTCCTAGTGCCTGCCTTGTACCTGGCTGCCTCCAAACCTGCTGTGATTCCACGCAGGTCCTAGTGCCTGCCTTGTGCCTTGCTGCCTCCAAACCTGCTGTGATTCCGCGCAGGTCCTAGTGCCTGCCTTGTGCCCTGCTGTAAGAGTGTGTTGCGAAATGATGCCCTGCTGTAAGAGTGTGTCGCAAAATGATGCATGTCTAAAAAGTGTGTCACCAACATGAAAAGTTTGGAAAGCTCTGCTCTAGGAGTCTATGATTCTGTAATCACCATTATGTGGTTGACATAATTGCATCAATAAAGGTTTTATAAGGACTGGCCAAGGGTCTTTATCACGATGATGATTATGATGATGATGAAGATGATGATGATCATGATTTCAATTTGTTCCTTATATTCCTATCCCTAGGGGACTCAAGTCAGCTAAGAGTTAAAACTAAAAGAGAATACCTGATAGCTGAATTTTTGTAATATCTTCAATTTAAATCTTTAATTGAACTCAAAAGGCCAGGATGGAACTCAAAAGACCTGAAGGTAGTGACAGGACGGAGGAGGCACAACACCCAAATGATTGTATTACATAGTTTGGGCATGATGCAAGAAAAGGTCTTCTCTAAGCCCATCAGATGGACTTCTGAGCTTCAGTAAGGCATCTTCTGCTGACTAAATGCCTGGACAGGTTTATACTGAGGTAGATGATTCTTAAAACAGTGAGCCACCTTTCCCAATCTTCAGCTGGGATACCTGGGAATTGTAGTCTAATAGCTCTGGAGCAGCCCAGGTTTGAGAAGACTAGAGTGTCTGAGACCTAGTAGAACTTTCTGCAGAGGAAAAGTGCTGTGGTTTGGTGAAAAGGCAGCCAAAATTGAGAAGAAGGATTAGGCAATCCTACAGACTAGGAAGTAACATTTAATCATGGTAAGCAGGACTTGGGCAGAATTTCCAGGAGATTGCCAGCCCCTATGACGCAGGCGAAAATTGCCTACTGTTGAAGAGCCCTTTTCTCACTCCAGATGCCCTTCTTTAAGAGCAGATGGACAAGATTTCCCAAACACCAGAGAAGCAACATTCCTTGAATATTGGTTATGAATCAAAGGGCAGTGTGAATATTTAAAAAGTGAAGTTTATTAATGAGCAGAACTGCCTGATGACTTGATTGAGATGCATCATCCAAGCCTCAGGAGGCTAAGAAAGTTGAGGCAAAGGGGCCATGATTCTGGATTTCAGGTTGAAATCTTCTTTTCACCATGAAGTTCCTGCTAGCTAACTTGCCCAGTAAAATGTCCTCCAAAGGGTGGTTGTGAAGGTAAAATAAACCAGGGATGAACCTGGTGTACTGCCTGGAGCTTTTCCATTTACAGGCAGGAGAATGCATAAACAATGCTTATCATTGTTTTGCACCTATTTTATCCCTATTGATTTCTCCTGCTGTTTTTTTTTAACGCAATCGTATTTTGCTTTTGATGCTTTCATGGGGATTTTGTTATATGCCGAATGGAGATCATAAATGTATGATTCCTTGTGAAGGCCTGGATGTAAAAGGCAGCTTATAAACAAACAAAAGAAAGAAAGAAAACCAATAATTGGTTTGGGGATGCTCCAGATAGCCCCTTGCCCACCTTCATTATACAGTCCTTACAGACTTCTCCTTCTGCTAGATACCTACCTAGCAGAAGGAGAGGTTTGCATGGACTATACAATGAAGATCTGCAGTGCTGTATTTGCTTCTAGTGACTGGCCAGGTAAACCCCCAATTCTAGCAATCTTTAAGAGTTTGCCTACCTCTTGGGTCATGACTGAAACTCGTAGATGTTATTTTATTTTCATTTATTTATTCATTATCACATTTATACACCACCCACCTCACAAAAATACAAAAATTAGAAGAAGATAAAAGAGGGAAACTAAAAGGCGGAGAGAGCGTCTTTAAGCCACCAGCCACCCCCAGGGCTGCCTATCACTCTTGGACCCCCAAGCTGGCTGGCAGAGCCACGTCTTGACGCTCTTCCGGAAGGCCAGAAGAGTGGGGGCCAACCTCACCCCTCCGGGGGCAAGATGTTCCACAGGGCGGGGGCCATGGCAGAAAAGGCTCTCCTCCTCGACCCCACCAGCTGGAATGTCATGCTTGTGTTTCTTGGTTGTGACAATAACCCAAAAGCAGCCATTCTTGCTTTTTTGGCTCAGATATGGAAAATCCCAGTTGGAAGAAGTACATTTGTGAGTATGTTAATCCCCAACATTTTCTCAATAAACAAGTTGTTAGAAGCAACATGATAGGAAGCAGATATTCATAGGAATATTTCTACACACCCACACCCACTCCCATATAAAACATTGCCTTCTCACCCCTATGGGTGGTATGTGTCTTCCTCAACCTCGGGTCCTCTACCAGAGGCCTGGGAGTTTGAGGGCTCTGCGCAGGATCTTAGCTGTTCCTAGCACTGCACTCTTCTGAACAGAGAGCTCTGATGTTGCTCCTGGGATCTGTTGGAGCCTCTCTCCCAGATTATTGTATTGTATTGTATTGTATTGTATTGTATTGTATTGTATTGTATTGTATTGTATTGTATTGTATTGTATTGTATTGTATTGTTATTATTGTATTTTACTTAGGCAAAGAATCCTTTCATTTCTATCATCATCATGCATCCAAAACCGGTATCAGGAGATCAGCAAACTAGCCACAACGCAAAGTGAGTGGTACCCTCAGTGTTGTGCCTTTGAAAACACCAATCTCATCCAATTTGATGGGAAAGAAGGGCGTGTGTGCACAAAATACCCCATTGTGGAACATTCTGGCCCTAAAATGGGTCATTCTGGTTTGTTCCAAGATTGAGTTCCTTTTGGAACAATGTTCTGTGATGGAACATTTTGCATGCCTCTAGAAAAGAAACTGTTTGAGTTTTGGGGAAAGCCGAGTTTCCTAATGGATACGCTACATGATTCTTCTGATTGTGCCTGAGTGTCCTGTCTTTTATTGTCAAATTGTTGGTCTGGTGGTTTCTCTTTAGTTTTCTATTCTGCAGCTCATCCAAAAGGAAGATGGGATGTGGGGAATCACCCTGTGCTTCTTTTTCAGAGCAGGGAGTATAGCAACCCGAGCGACTTCAAGGCAACGCAGAGGGGTGCCACAAGATGACAACAGCAGCAACAGCTGCCGTCACTTTGCAATAAGAACCTGGATTCAAAATCATCACCAAAAGCCATAGGAAGAGATGCCAGGAATAAAGCAGAAAAACGGAAGCTTCTTGCACAGCAGAAGAACACTTTCCCAAAAGGGGAGGAGAGATTCCTGCCCAGAATTTCTGAAAAATAAACTTTCCTGAATCGGTGCCCTGCTCAGATAGGTTGCACTACAAGCCCCATCCTGCTAAGTCAGCAGTCTGGGCAGTCATGATGTGGCTTGTAGTCCAACACATCTGAAACGCGGGAGAGAATTCATTTTCTGCAGCAGGGAAGGCAGTGGTGGATTCCCACTTATCTTAGGCTGCTGGTATAATTAGAAAACGATTAACTTTCAAGATACCACAATGGTCCTTTACAGGGTTCAGGGAGGGGGCCACCAACCCTGATAACAGCCCAACTTCCCCACTCAATCTTTTTTTAGAATGTGAATGTTTATCTTTCACCATCTCAGACGCAACCTCAGCTATTAAATGTGCCTGCCGATTAGCCTGGAGCTATTTCCAGCTAAACGGGAAGCTGTGTTCTCTTTTGATTTCAGTTAGACATTGATGATGAGTTTCTGTTCACTTGAGCTTCCAGAGAGCAGTTGGCCATGACAGTGAAGTCATCACCTTTACAGGCGGGCTTCGAAATGACACACCAGATATACTTAGTCCTTATGTTTCATTTCAACACTTCTTTTTGACTAGGTTTTGTGCCAAGTACCCAGTTAATGTGTACAGGTAGTCCTTGACGTACGACCGTTCATTTAACGATGGTCTGAAGTTACGACGGCCTCGGAATGGGTGCTTTACGGCAGGGGTCCCCAACCTGTCACTAACACTAGTGGGCTGCGGTCTGTTAGGAACTGGGCCACGGGCCTCCCGCCCCCAAACCCCACCCCCTTCCGCATGATTGGCTCCCGCCCCCAAACCCCACCCCCCAGTGCTTCTGATTGGCTCCCGCCCGCAAACCCCACCCCCTTCTGCATGATAGGCTCCCGCCCCCAAACCCCACCCCCCAGTGCTTCTGATTGGCTTCCACCCGCAAACCCCACCCCCCGGTGCGCACAACTGGCTCCCGCCCGCAAACCCCACCCCCTTCCGCACGATTGGCTCCCACCCCCAAACTCCACCCCCCGGTGCTTGTGATTGGCTCCTGCCCGCAAACCCCACCCCCCCGGTGCGCACAACTGGCTCCAGCCCGCAAACCCCGTCCCCGATCCGCGGAAATCCCAGAAACCCTGCCCCCTGGTCCGCGGAAATCCCAGAAACCCCGCCCCCCCAGTCCGCGGAAAAATTGTCTTTTGAAACTGGTCCCTGGCGCCAAAAAGGTTGGGGACCCCTGCTTTATAGCCTGTAAAGCACTTCTGAGCATTGCAAAATGTTGCACCACTCCCCTGCGGTCACATGATCACATTTCGGGCTCTTGGCAACCGGCTCACGTTTACGACCAGTTGCAGCATCCCACAGTCACATGGCCGCGTTTTGCGATGTTTTTTGCCGTTTTCCGGCAAAATCAATCAACCAATCATGCGGAAGAGGGTGGGGTTTGCGGGCGGGAGCCCCGTGGCCCAGTTCCTAACAGACCGCGGCCCACTAGTGTTAGTGACAGGTTGGGGACCCCTGCCGTAAAGCACCCATTCCGAGGCCGTTTTTTGCCGTTTTCCGGCAAAAAACGCCCATTGGGGAAGCTGGATTCGCTTAATGACCGCTGTACAAATTGTTGTAAAATCGGGTCCGGTCACATGGTCACTCGACTTACAACTGCAATGACTTATGATAGAAATTCCTGTCCCAATTGTGGTCGTAAGTTGAGGACTACCTGTAGCAGCAATGGAGCTTTTAGTTTCAGGGATCATTTTCCATTTTTAAAGAGAGAGTGTTCCTGATCACGTTCGGTAATGATTGTGAATTTGTCTCCATTTCAACTGACTGACAATGTCTTGGGATATCACACACACATTCATACACTCCTTCTTCAATCCAAAACCTGGAAAATCTCTCAAATGGATTCTAGAGCATGGTCAGCTCACCAAAAATCTTCAGTTCTTGACGGCAAGGGTGCAATCTTCACTCGTAATAGCAAGAGGAGGAGAAGAAGGAGAGGAAGAGAGAAGAGAGAAGAGAAGGAGTGGCAATGGAAGTGGTGGTGGTAGTTGTAGTAGTAGTAGTAGTAGTGGAATAGATGTAGTAAGGCTAGCTCTGCTTTATCCCTATCACTTCTTTCCAAGTAAGAAGTTGGATTAGATCAGTGTTTCTCCACCTTGACAAGTTTAAGCTGTGTGGACTTCAACTCCCAGAATTCCCCAGCCAGCATACTCACCTCTACAGCAGATAAATATCGGTAAGCTGGCCATAACACAGTCAGTAAGGCATCTTTGACTGTATGTAATGACTTGACAAGCCTCTAAAGATTCACGTGCTCTCTCGGATAATCTGGTCCCAAACTGTTTAGGCTCGTAGGTATGAACAGCACCTTGAAAATGGTTTGGAAATTAAGTGGCAACCATTAGTTATATATTGGATATTTCCCTAACATCCCTCCTTTCTAAATTTTGGGGAAGCAAAGCTTTTGTAAAAAAAACTTTAGCTGATGTCTGTCTGTCTGTCTGTCTGTCTGTCTGTCTGTCTGTCTGTCTGTCTGTCTGTCTGTCTGTCTGTCTGTCTATCTATCTATCTATCTATCTATCTATCTATCTATCTATCTATCATCTGTCCATCATCTCTCTCTCTCTCTCCTCCCTCCCCCCCTTCTCTCATCTTTCTGTCTTTCTCTCTCTCTATCACAGCTAAACACATATAAACAAAATGTGACATTAATGAAAGGGGAGGAATTTTCACACACACCCTGTTGAAATGTACCAATTTCCCTTTGCTTTGCATTAAAAATTGGGGTGATCTCTCTCTCTCTCTCTCTCTCTCTCTCTCTCTCTCTCTCTCTCTCTCATTCTCTCTTTCAGCTCCTTTAGGCAGAAGTCTGTCTTCCAACATAAGGTACAGGGTACATTAGTGATTCTCAGAGATTTAGAATAAAAAACGAGACTTTGGGGAGTGAACAGTCACCATTGCACCAACTGTATTATGGCACATTTGTGCTTTTTATTGGTTTTTAGGCTTTTATTATGTTTTAATGATTTTTTATGGTGTCAACCACTGGGAGTCATTTTCTGAAATGGGCAGTATCTAAACACAATAATAAATGAATAAATAAATAGTGTATCAACAGTAATTGTTTTTTTATTTTAAATAAATTGTATTTTATGTAATGTCAGGGTTTTGCTATGAATGGCAGCCCAGAATCCTGTCAATAAATAACTTATTGCTCATTTCTATATAAAAACCAGCAATGTGATATTTGGAGCATCATTTGCTCTGCAGTGTGGTTTTTCAAACTGTGTTCCACTGGAAAGCAAGAGTTTTGTGAGAAGTTGGTAGGGTTGTGTGAGACATTCAGAGAGGAGGAGGAGGAGGAGGGGGAGGAAGAGGAAGAGGTTTGCCTCTTGATCAGGGGTTCTGATCAGGTTCCATGGCCGGGGAGGGGGAGGGGGAGGAAGAGGAAGAGGTTTGCCTCTTGATCAGGGGTTCTGATCAGGTTCCATGGCCAGGGAGGGGGAGGGGGAGGAAGAGGAAGAGGTTTGCCTCTTGATCAGGGGTTCTGATCAGGTTCCATGGCCGGGGAGGGGGAGGGGGAGGAAGAGGAAGAGGTTTGCCTCTTGATCAGGGGTTCTGATCAGGTTCCATGGCCGGGGAGGGGGAGGGGGAGGAAGAGGAAGAGGTTTGCCTCTTGATCAGGGGTTCTGATCAGGTTCCATGGCCTGAAAAGGTTTGAAAACCCCTCCTCTATGTGACCCAGCCAAGAATTCCACAATGGAGGCCAGTGGATCATATTGATGATCAATGGGATCTGAGTCTGTGCAAATCATTGAAATGCTCCCCTCCAGTTGAATTTTTGCCCAAGACATTAAGCAGATGGGATCAGAGCTAGTAGTGACTGATGAGGAAAGAAATCTTGGAGTAACAGTAAACAGTTCAATAAAGGTGGTGACACAGTGGGCCTCTGCTGAAAAAAGGTCAACAGCATTTAGGGCTAACAAGAAATGGTATTGAAAATAGAGATGCCAATGTCAAAATGCCCTTATATAAATCAATGGTGCGATCACATCTGGAACATTGCGTGCAGTTCTGGTCACTGCACCTCAAAAAGGATATGTAGTAGATCCAGAGAAGGTCCAGAGGAGGGCAGAAAGACGATCCAGGGCTGGAGCATTTTCCTTATCAGGAAAGCTTGTGACATTTGGGGCTTTTAGTCTAGAAAGGAGAACGAGAGGGGACATGATTGAAGTGTACGAAAGTATGCATGGTGTGGATAAAGTGGACAAAAAAAAAGTTGTTTTCCCCTTCCAAAATACTAGAACCCGAGGTCATGCAATGAAACGGACTCCTGGAAGATTCAGGACAGAGAAAAGGAATGTTTTTAAAAGCTTGTAATTAAACGTTGGCATTCGCTACCATGAGATGTGGGGCTGGCTACCAGCTTGGCTGGCTTCAAAAAGGGGTTGGACCGATTCATGGACGTCCTGGGGATGAAGGGCTATCCGCCTTGATGGAAGTGGGGCTACCCCGAAGGCCATCTGCTGGGAGACTCGTGGGCTTCCTTGTGCAGGTGGTTGGCCACTGGGAGGACAGGCTGCTGGTCTATGGGGCAAGGCACGGCTTATGTTCTGATGCTCATATGATTCTTCTGAATTTCTCCTAGGGAGGGAGAAATTCTCCAACCATTTCTCAATGGAGCAGCCTTCCAGCGGAGTAGAAGAGAATCCAGCCAAGAAAGATTGTACCACCATCTCTCTTTTATACACATCATTTATATGGGTAGATAGATAGTCACACAGATAGCATTAGCAACAGAGATAGGGATAGGGATAGAGAATGGGCATCCAAAATCCAAGATGGTGGCTGCAATGCATGATTGAAGGCCCACCATTTTGTACACATAACATGCATAAAATTGAGTGGGTATGGTCATGGCCACCATCTTGATTTTTTTTTTAACCACCCTGTACATGCCTCTGAAAAGAGATAAAGATAGAGATAGAGATAGTGAGACATCTGCCATTAAATTATCCCAGCTGTTTAGCTTTTGGACACAGAAACAATATTCAGTATAGCCAATTAAATTCAAGCTCAAGTCCTAAAAGCTGCAATTATAATATTAAATCCTTCTCCTTCCTCTTCAACCATGATTGAGGCTGGGCAGTTATTGTATTAACTCCACCCTCCTCTCAATTTTTTGGTGAACGGGTGACCAATCCGCCCCAAATCTTCTGACCAAATGCTGAGTCCACCTACTTTTTAAAGAACTTTAAAGGCTCCTTTTAATGTACTTCATTCCCTCCCTGCCCCACCCCCGTTCTTTCACAGGATTGCACTGTTCACACATTCCAGTCAAGTTGTTAAAACACTGAATTTTACAACACTTTGGGCCTGAATCAAGTTTTTCTCCCTGTTTTATCCACTCTTGCTTTTTGTTCCGACAGCACTGCTGTCACTCAGTTATTTACATTCTAAAGTTTTTTCAAAAAAGGGTGGGGGGACAGATCTTTCAGAGAGAGACCTGCAAAGGATATACATTTTGGAGGATAGATGTGTCGATTATATTTCCCTCTTATGCAATGCAGAAACCATCTGCTTTCTATCAGAACGTGCAATTTCTGAACTTACATAAGATTGTGGTTGAATTGTTTAGCTGGTTCTATAGTTAGAAGTTAATAAAGAACTCGAGAGGTAGGCTGTAGATTATGTCTCAGTGAGAAATATTAGGTAGGAGAAGAAATATTCATATTTATCGTCCAAAAGACAAGTCTAACTCTCAAATGACCGCTACTGCAAAAACAGCTCATCTGATGTAGTAATGAAGGTGCTGATCAAAGAATAAGAGAGAGCATTGGAGAAGTGTCAGAATCATATTCAAAGATTTGGCATCCCTTCCCCACCCCCAGCAGATGCCACTGGGAGACTTTGGACCAATCACTTCTTTCACAGTCCAACCTAACTTGAAGGGTTGTTGTTATGTGGATGTTCCACATATTTTATTTTATTTATTTATTTATTTTTATTTATTTAATTTATTCCCCGCCCATCTCCCATACAAGGGACTCTGGGCGGGTTACAATAATTAAAACTTAAAAATTTAAAATATTTAAAACCATACAAAATAGAAGATGTATAAAAATAAATCCAGATATAAAATAAAATAAAATAAAATCCAAGATGGATTGGGGACCGTAGCATAGGTCTTATTGCTACGGAGCCAGCCAACCCCAGGAGGCACTACCACATCCCCAGGAGGCACTACCACATCCGTTGTCCCAGGCCAGGCGGAAGAGCCAGGTCTTAAGGGCCTTCCGAAAGGCCAGGAGTGAAGGGGCCAGTCTCACCTCCGGGGGCAAGATGTTCCATAAGGCGGGGGCTGTCGCAGAGAAAGCACACCTCCTGGACCCCGCTAGATGGAATTCTCTTGTCGAGGGGGTCCGAAGCATGCCCTCTCTGCACGCACGGGTGGGGCGGGCTGACGTTATCGGGACGAGACGGTCCCTCAGGTACCCTGGTCCTATGCCATAGGTGGATGTTCCCTGGACCTCCTGAAGATAAGGCAGGTATACATTTAACAAACAAAGGAACAGGGAACAATTACTCAGCTGCTTCCATTACAATAGTCAGGGCAAACCCAAGAGGCAAATTTTTTGTGGGGAAAAAAAAGTATTTCTAGTGCCTTTTCAGGCAAATCAAGTAGCACAGACAGAAGAGCAGATTCCATCAGCCATCAAAGATGGTCCTCGAACATTTCTTGAAGGTCAAGATATGGAAACCTGATCTTTGTCAATGCACATTTATCAACAGTTATACAAGCAGCTCTAACATCTGAGAGAAGCTTTCTCTAAACCGATACTAATTAGTGGTGCTCAGGCAATGCAGATTGGAGTCTACTTTGTTTATACATATCTCCATTTCAGTTTATTGGAGACACTTAGAATTTTTGAACTCATTCTTCTCTAGGGATACCATGTAATGGTTTGTGGGAAAGACCTTGGGAAATGGGGTGGTGGTGGGAGAGATGCTGCCTAGGGAACGTTCAGATAAGAGACAGCACAGCCCGCAGCTGCATAATGGGAAGAGAAAAAGACTCAGAAGGGACCCTCCCTAATTTCTGAGACTGTAAAAGAGATGGCAGGAGATTTGTACTTTCAGACTTGCAAGATTGATGTCAGCCTTCCCAGGCAGACCAGACAGGAAACACGACCAGATGAGCTAATTCTACTTTATTGTAAGGCTACATTAACAGAATCTTGCAAGTCTGAAAGCACGAATCTCCCGCTGTCTCCTTTACAGCCTGGGAAGCTGGGGTGGGTCCCTTCTGAGCCTCTTTCTCCTCCCATTATGCAGCTGTGGGCTATGCTGTCTCTTATCTGATCATTCCCTAGGTAGCACCTCTTAGCCCCATCTTCCAAGGTCTTTCCCACATACCATTACATGCCAGAATCTCAAATGCAGTACAGTATATTTATCATTAAATTATTATTGGCGGCAACCTTCCTTCCTTCCTTCCTTCCTTCCTTCCTTCCTTCCTTCCTTCCTTCCTTCCTTCCTTCCTTCCTTCCTTCCTTCCTTCCTTCCTCTTTCTTTCTTTCTTTCTTTCTTTCTTTCTTTCTTTCTTTCTTTCTTTCTTTCTTTCTTTCTTTCTTTCTTTCTTTCTTTCTTTCTTTCCCTTTCTCCCTCCCTCAAATATAATTCTCTTACAGTTTACAAGAGGCAAAAATGGTAGGAGGAAAAGCCATGTTGTAAGAAAAAATCAGAAGGAATCTGTTAGCACCTCTATGAGCTGCAGCTCACGAAAGTTTATGCCTTTTAATAAAATTTGATAGTCAGAAAAGAGGCAAAAATTGTCTCAGATGAATGCCGAGTTAATTTAGCACAGCCCAGATTCTCAAAATAAAATGGCACCCGTGTTCTCTGTCAATGTTTGTAAATTGCTCAAATTCTGTCTGAAACTTAGGCAGGCAAGAAGGATCTGACCTGACCTTTCAGATAGCTGAGTCCCTGTTTAATACTCTTCCTGATGTATTTACTGAACCATTTATATCTCACATTGGAGAGATACTTATGAACAGATTAATGTGAGATTTCACCACTTCCTGCCAAATCATAACATATTCTTGTACAACTTTAGCAATGTGCATTTTTCTGAGATTTACATAGGTGAAAGGATATTCCTGTTATCTGGAATATTTGTGGTAGTGTCTTCTTTAATCAGTTTTCTTTCATGTTCTGGGAAGCTGCTGCCAATCTAAGAATCAAATATGGAATTTATGGCTCTAACAGCCCCAAATTTGTGGCCCTTCCTGGTTCTGCTGAAGTGACATGACAAGATACTCAAGTCAGAATTAGGGGAAGGTATGTAGGTGGCTTTCTAACGTATTAGTTGCCAGCTTCATCTTTCCCAAATCCTTTAGTTTCCTTGGCTGACACCCAAAGCAGAAAGGAAATATTTAACCTCAGTTGAGTCCTGATGGAATAGAATCAAATCTATTGATTAGTTCTAGTTCAGCAAATGAGTTTTCCTCTAAATGAGGAGTTGTGTTTTTTAGCTCAGCGGCAGAAAGTCACAGAAGATATATATAATGTCACACTTATTAAAGTCCATTTATTGTTTTGTGAAGAAACTGGCCTTGTTTCTCTTGGAGAAGTACTGGCAATCGTTGTGGGTGATGATTACAGGTGCAAGACAAATAACTGAACCATCAGAATAAGATGGCAATGTGTTTCCTATCTTAGCTTCTCCAAGCTGTCTAAAATAGACATTGTTCTCTACTGTTGAAACAAACACTGAAAGAGAATGTGTATTTATGTGTATATCGGGGAAATTTTCTATTCCATTCCATTCCATTCCATTCCATTCCATTCCATTCTATTCTATTCTATTCTATTCTATTCTATTCTATTCTATTCTATTCTATTCTATTCTATTCTATTCTATTCTATTCTATTCTTTCAAAACTTATGCCAGAAAGGCACAGTACAGACAGAACATGGTAAAACAGGCTGGCTCCAGGCTGGCAAAGAGTGAGACAAGGCTGTATCCTCTCCTGTTATTTATACAACCTACCTGATGAATATATCTTGAGGGAAGCAGGATTGGAAGAAGTTGGGCATGGTTTTAATATTGGAGAAAAACACATCAATAATCTGTGCTATGCTGATAAAGGTACTCGGATAGCTGAAAATGCAAAGGATTCGTGAGGTGTCTATACAGTACCTACAAAGATCAGAATCATGCAAGGAATGGTAGGCCCTATGACACTCTATGGAAGCGAAAGTTGAAGAAGCAGGATAGGAAGAGTATTGGTACTTTTGAACTTTGGTGTTGGAGAAGTCTCCTGAGAATATCGTGGACAGCCAAGAAAACAAACCGATGGATCAGCAAATAAATCAACCCAGAGTTCTCACTCGAGCCACAAAAGACGAGGCTCAAATTATCCCACTTTGGACACTTTATGCAAAGACCCAGCTCTCTGGAGAAGGCTCTGATGTTGGGAAAGGTGGAAGGAAAGAGAAGAAGAGGACGACCAGCAGCAAGGGGGATGGGCTCAGTTACAACAGTGATGGATGCACCAGTGGAAGACCACAAGGACTATCTATGTGGTTGCTAAGAGTCAACCCCAACTTAATAACACATAACCAACCAAACTGTACTCTACTCTACTCTACTTTTACAACGCTTTTCAAGGAAGCTTAACAGGATAACACTTTTAAGCAATAAGCGGTAAAGCACAAAGAAAACAAAAGCATAAACCACAACAGAGAATCTGGTATAGTGGTTACGTTGTTGCAGTGGATCTGGGGAAACTCTAATTCCCATCCATCTTTAGCCCCGGAAGATTTCTGGTGGAGTTTGGGCCAATCACGCCATCTCAGCCCAACCTATCTTACAGGAAATGGAGGAGGGAATATTGAGATCTTGGAGAAGAGATGGGAAAGAAGTGCAGTGAATGAGTGAATGAGCCAACAACCAATGGGTTCAAATATATAATCAGTACATTTTGTCAACTTGCTTTGCTCTGATTGATTGTCCAATGGAATGACGTTACAGAACCCACTGCATTTTGATCCCAAGGCTGTGTTTTCACCAGAGAGTCAAGGACAGTGAGAAGAACTGTTCCAAGCTGCAAATCTGGTACCTGCAGAACACAAGCATCTTCCAAGACTGTTGTGCTGGGGTGATTATCTGAAACTAAGCTAGTTTTTGACACTCCTCAGGGATGGACCTTTGGCCCCCCTGTAGCTTCCTTGGTGGTGGGTAGATGCTTTTCAATGCAGAGATGATATTTTTCATTCTCTTTCCTGCCAAGATCCTTGAACAGATCCTGGAATTGAAAGATGCAAAAGCTCTGCCTCAGTTGAAAGGCTCGTAGAGGTAGCAATGCAGATACAAAGGGGCGGAGCTTTGCTCATGTGATAGCAGCCACCATCTTGACTTTTTTGACCCCTGTGGGTGCTTCTGCATTTCCAACTTGTTTGAATCCAGTTTTTTTTAAAAAAAATCACACTGTAAGAAACTCAAACCAAACCAAACCAAACCCCGCAATGGCTTTTAACCAACATTGACAGCAAGCAAATTGCAGCCTTTGGGATGGAGGTAAATAATGCTTGGTATTTAAAGGAAATAACATATCTGAGTGTGCTTTTCCCCCCCAGCATGACTAACTTTGCTCTTTTCAGATAGTGAAACTGCAATTCTACATAATACAGACTCCTTTCAGTCTCTCCTCCCCACCACTTGGGCTTCTCGCGCGCAGGTCACCATCACTGACGTGAATGTTAATGGATTCTTAATAAGGTCAAAAGAATATAATTTATTGTTTTTTATGTCATGCCAGCCAGAAATAATTCCCCGTAAGCTATAATTTGCCCAGTGAAAAACAAGCTTGATTATTGAACGCTTTTGTCAAAATGATTGCTCATTATGAAAGATGGATGCTGGCTTGACTATTTATATAAAACTGCTGATAAAACAATATCGAGCCAATTATAGAACTAGAGAATTTTCTGCTGATTACTTGCTTTTTCTTTTCCCCAATCCATTTGTTTCACTTTTTGGCATGGAGCAGAAGAGCGGTTGGCTAAGACTCCTAGCTCCCCAAATGGAATCTGGGATGCAAAAAAAGAGTAGACCATTTTCAAGTGTGTCTAAAGTTTCACCTCCGAAGAATCTCCAAGGAAAACTAGAGTAGCCTTCAAACCACAGTTGAGGTTGGCTGTTTGTCTTCTTGAATTTAACATAGTTGATGGATAGAGAGAATTCCAGATTTTGCCCTGAGGTTGCAGTAGAATTGAGGATGAATGGAGAATGAATCCAAATTGGACCTCTGTGTGTATTTCGCTGTCACAGCATCGACTCAGAGATTTAGATGGTGCCCAACAGCGGTGTCCATGGGTGTGGGGGGCAAAAAAGTCAAGATGGCAGCTGCAACCATGTGATCAAAGCCCCGCCCCTTTATGAGATGCATGTAAAGAAAGACCAGGGCTTCAACCCCATGGCTGCAGCTGCCATCTTGCCGTACCCCAACCCATGGATACCCATGGCCCTGCTAGCCTTCCATAATGCACTAAAAACCTGGCTGGGTACTAAGGTGAGACCTGTTGGTTACTGGTTAGTTGTTTGTTTGAAAGACGGAAAAGAATTGGTGCCTTGTATATTGACTGTTATTGCAATTTTTAATTTCATTTGCAATAACTAGAAAAAAATAATTTGATCTAATTTTTTAATTTAATTAATACAATCTGCCTTGCCATTTTAAATTGTTCTGGATTGTAGTTATTTCTGCTGTGTGACCGTTAGCTGCCCTGCGTCGCTCCACGGGGAGGTGGGTGGCCATATCCATGTTTTAAAATAAATATCTTTGGGCTGCTATTTCCAGAAGATGGTACAGGGGAAATTCTGCTCAGGCAATCCCCAGCTGGCCATGCTTTGAGCTTTTGCAAGCTTCTAGTTTTTCTGTTGGACATCTCAACACAACACTTTTGGGAGAGATCATTGAGACAGTTGGTCTGAAGAACTTAGTAGCTTTCTCTCTTACTTATGGGAGGCATATGGGACCATTTAATGCTATCGGGCAACGAACTAGAGTAGGGAGAACTAGGACTAGAGGCTAAATCCTATGAAGAGCAATTAAAGGAACTTGGTGTGTTTAGTCTAAAGACGAGAAGGCTAAGGGGAGACATGAGAGCTGTCAGCCTTCCCAGGTAGACCAGACAGGAAACACGACCAGATGAGCTAATTCTACTTTACTGTAAGGCTACATTAACAGAATCTTGCAAGTCTGAAAGTACGAATCTCCCGCTGTCTCCTTTACAGCCTGGGAAGCTGGGGTGGGTCCCTTCTGAGCCTCTTTCTCTGCCCATTATGCAGCTGCGGGCTATGCCATCTCTTATCTGACCATCCCTGGGCAGCATCTCTTCAACACGTTTCTCAAGGTCTTTCTCACATACCATTACAATAGCAGTCTTCCAATACATGGAGGGCGGTCACAGGGAAGAAGGTATAGATTTATTCTCCCTAGTCCCTGAAGGTAAGAGAAGAACCGATGCACGAAAGCTTTACAGAGGGAGATCCAGACTCAAAATAGGGAGGAATTTCCTAACCGTGAGGGCTCTTAAGCAGAGGAACAGCCTGCCTCCTGGATAGTGGGGGCTCGATCATTGGAGGCTTTCAAGCCAAGGGTGGACAGCTGTTTGTTTGGGATGGCCTGAGGGTGAGGGGCTGGACTACACGACCTCTAATGTCCCTTCCAACCTTCTCTGATTCCAAAAGCAGTGGTAGGCAATTCTTTTGGGATTGGGGGCCTCCCTCAGGCTCCTGATCTGCTGACAGGAGGCCTTCAGGTGACATAATGTCACTGGAGATGGAAGAACAGGACAAAAAAAATCAACCCATTTTTTTCATAAGCTGTTTTGGATTTCTGTTTAAGGCATAGCTTTCCAAACTGTGTGTTGCAACACTTTAGTGTGCCGCAACACACAGGTTAGTGTGTCGTGAAGCGGCAGCGTGGGGGCGAGCGCGGCGGTGGCGGTGTGCATGGCGGCGGCGGCAGCGGCGCACCATCAGCGTTTCCGTGTTTTAGTGAGGCCGCCGCCGCTGCTGCCGCCATGCACACCACCGCCGCGCACCCCCCCCGCGCCGCCGCCGTGCATGCGCACGCCCCCAACGGCAGCAGTTTGGAAAGCACTGGTTTAAGGGATAAGCATGGGAGCATTTCATTCTTGCCTTTATCTTCACGTTTTTAAGATCAAAGTCAGGTGACCAAGATTCAAAATGTTGGCCTCAGAGTGAAACGTATTTATTCTCTCTGGCCTGCTTAACGACAGTTGTTGAATCCATATCGCCTTTTTGAGGCTTTCGTTCCAAATCTTTTCCACGCATACTGAATTTTGCCATGGTGCTTCTGCATGGTTCTATTTTCACATCATTATTAAGTTTTTAATCACGTCGTCGCCCTTTAAAACAGCCATATGGTGCCTAAGAAACCTTGCTTTCAAAGAGACCTCCGAAACACCAATAATAGTTAAGTAAAGTACTGGAACAAATAAATGACATTAAAATGGAAATGACACTCACTGCTGGTCTCCCTGCTGGAAAGAGTTACACTGATTTTGCACCAGCTGAAAATCTTACAGGAACTCATTTCGATCCCGGCCAGAGAAGGTGGAGGAAATGTGAGGGAACGGAGATGGGAGAAAGGATGAGTGATAAGGTTTCTTCTCCACAGTTGTCCAACAATTGTTTTTGTTTTGTAAAGTCCAAACAAGAACGCCGAAGTCCAATCGGTGTCTGTCAAATCTCTGACAGGCAATCTTCTCTGCAGAGTCAGTATTCTGGTCTTTAGCTAACCTCAGGGGGAATCAAAGGCTTTATTTGTTTTCAGCCAAGGGATGTGGTTGAACACACCTTGCTTTCTCAACGCAAAAAGTAATAAGTGTTGGTGACTAGGAACTCTGCTCCGGGAAGTGCAACACGCCTACCTTTTTGGAAGACCACAGGGAGCATCAACCTATCAGCAGCATGCAATTTGAGTCCTAAAGTGGGTTAGCTGTAACCTTTTTGAAACATGATTTAGCGTGTTGGGTGAATCCAGCCATTCCTTAGCTTAGGTTCACAGGATTATACGACCCGGGCACTGGATTAACTTAGCAGTTGAATGGAGGTTCACGTCGCTCTGTAACAACATGCTAGACCAGTGTTTCTCAACCTTGGCAACTTGAAGATGTGTGGACTTCAGCTCCCAGAATTCTCCAGCCAGCATGGGGATCTCTAGCTCTGATTGTCTCGTTTGATGGTTCCATCATTTCAGAAGGAGAAGGAGGGAGAATGTGTGTCTGCTCCTTGCTTCTCCCCATGGGTATCTTTTGTCTCTCTCTTTTGGGAATACAGGTAGTATTCTAACTTACTGACAATAACTGGGACCAGGAGCTCCATCGCTAAGCAACGCGGTCATAAGGCACGACATCATGTGACCGCACCAACTTATGATGGCAGCTCTGGCAGTCCCAGTTTTATTTATGTATTTACTGCACTTACAGTATATAGCCAGCCCAGTTGCTGTTGTTAGGAGAATCCCACGTGGTTGTAGTGTCCCACGGTCACGTGATTGCTATTTGCGACCTCTTGCCAGCTTCCCCATTGACTTTGCTTGTCGGAAGCCGGCAGGGAAGGTCACAAATGGTGATCACGTGACCGTGGGATGCTGCAACGTCGTAATTGTAAGCCGGTTCCCAAGTGCCTGAATCGTGATCATGTAACCATGGGGACACTGCGACAGCCACAACTACGAGGACCCGTTTTAAGTCCCCCTTGTTCAGCACCATTGTAACTTCAAACAGTCGCTGAATGAGTGGACGTTAAATGAGGACTACCTGCATACTTGATATAAGCCTGCACCTAATGATAACTCGACGTTGACTTCTTTATATTTGCATCTGGAGTCAAGTGCCTTTTGCAGCCCAACTTTTGGGTCATGTTTGGAGGGCCACGTCTTAGCTTTGATGGAGCCAAAGAGGACGTGGACAGAGCAAAAATTAAACCAAAGGACAGCATTTCCGAAATAAGCAATAGACATCAATTGCAAATGTCTCAGGGATCTCCACCAGGGATGGGGCGGGGGGGGGGCATTCAAAAAAATTGAGTGGGCGGACATGACGACATGATCAAAGCCCCCCCCCCTTTTATATGTGCAATGCTTTGTGCAGTTACTGCTTTTCTGACACCTTCCACAGACACCCTGAGACATCTTTCTTCTTTGTTGCTAACTCTGCGGGCCTAATCAGAAATAAGCAAGGGCTTTGCTTGAAAGGGATACTTCTTTCCACCCCTGTTTAAGAGCTGTGTTGCGGCTTCCTCCTAGAAAAACACATACATAAAACAGCGTTTCTTAAAGTGTGGCCCAAAGTCCCCAGGGGCTTCCCCGAGACCCTCTCAGGGGTCTGCAAAATCAAAATGATTTGCCAGATATTAAAGATATTTGCAAAAAGTTAGAACAATGTCACTCTTCTCATTATTTTTTTTTTTTTAAAAATGGAATTTTTTTTTTTTTTTATTAAATTTTTATTAAGTTTTACAATACATAATAAAATTTAAAGTAGAAAAAAGAAATAGAAACAGAAATACAAAATAAGAAAAAGATAAAGAAAAAGTGAAGTCAAGAAATAATAAGCAAAGAAAATATAGAAAATAGATGTCCTCCAATCTATCTTTGAACTTAAAGTACAACAATTGATTTTAAATGTTAGTCCTTCATACAGTATACAGGAACTTTTCTTTGTCATATGCCTTTTGATTTCTTTAATCCAATCTTCTAACCTTCATCTTACTGTCTCCCAATAATCCATCTTTGGCTTCCACTCCTTGAAGTAGTAGTTAAATGTTGAATGTTCATTACTACATATTTTCATATCTTCAATAAAGACCAATTAGTATAACAAATAAAAGCCTTATTTACTTCTAATAAACTACAATATATTCTATTCATATTATGACTCATAACCTAACATGTTATGTAACTTAATACATAATTTAGCAATTCTTATAGTGTTCATACATATATATTTCTATAATATTAATTCTAATATATATATATATCTCCATAAAAAAGGAATTCTTGAATCTCAATTATCCATCTGTAATTTCCATTCCTTGTAGTAGTGTCCATTTAAACTAAGTGCATAATCTATCATATCACTTAACCTAATAGCTAATATATCAATTCTTATAATATTCATACAATACATATTGATATATATCATCCTGTAGTAACCATCATTCTAATTCCATCATATCATTATCTTCTCATAAATATATCTCTAAGGAAAACAATATTCTATAATATCAACTTGTGTTTGTATTTAGCATCTTACATTTAGAATATCACTTTTTATATATCCATACAATTTCTCATAACAATTCAAGTCCATATTTTCATTAGCCTTTATATCCATACAGTTTCTCATATCTTCTGTTTAGGTTATGCCAAAATCACAATACACTGTGGCAGATTCGCAATATACAGCCTGCTCTTTTCTATATCTCATATAGAATATCAGAGCAACCTTCTCTCCCTTTCCACATATTTCACAACATCCATCCAACTGTGCACCCATATTTTCACTCTGTCTCCACTGCCACAACATATCTATACCAAGATTGTAGTGTAAAGCCTTCAGAATGTTCTTCTGAACTAATATACTCAAAATTTCCTCCTTCTGTTTCTCCTCCACTTGAAAAACATTTTTCCTTTCTGTCTCCGTTTCTGTTCTCTGTTCTTTCTCTCTGTTTTGCAGAGTTACGAACAGTAATTCCAACGACCTTTGAATATTTGAAAAAGCCTCAGTAATCTCTCTTCTGAGCTCCTCAGGTACAAGTTGGAAAGCCATCTTTCCTGTGTCCTTCAAATTAAAACAACAACCCTTCTAGTCAAAACAATAATCATGTAATCTGTCCATGGAAAACTACCAGCAGAATCTATTAAGCAGAACGTCGTTGTTGTTGTTTTTTTTTTTTTTTTAAAGTCAAAAGAAAAAAGAAAGTTCCAATAATCCAAAATACAGGAGAGAATAATATTTTAAACAGTTTATAGAAGGAGAAATAAAAATTATATTCCAAATGAAGCAAAATCCAACCAGGGAGGATGTAGAAAAAGAAGACAAGGAAAAAAACACGTTACCCTGTGTTTTTATTCTTCAAACTGCGAGCTTTCGTTCTTCAAGCTGCAAGCTGCTTAATCCAAACAAAGAGTTTCTCAAAAAATGAATAGTCATTTAGTTTATCAAGCGAAGAATTACAAACAGAGTCTCTTAAATCCCTCTAATACAAAAGAGAAGTAAAAAAAAAAATGCAGACGTTTCATTATGTTGCAAATATAGAGTCCATCAAACTTCCACCAGAATCAGTTATAGCAAAGAAAGCACAAAGTTAGCCAACATTTTCAACAAAGTCCAAAAGATAGATCTTAGATTTCAAAAATATTTTAATCTAAAAAAAACATTCCTAAAGTGATCTAAAAGCGGCTGGGCGCTCTTGTGTCTCTTCAAAGAGACTTGTTTCCCCTGCGAGAGCCTGATATATCTCGGCCATTGCCTTGCACTTACCCTGTTCCTTCCGCGGTGGAAAACTACAGAAAAAACAAGGGTAGGCAATCCCAATGGCCCCACGAGTAATCTTCTGGTCTCCCCCTCTCCAGGGGAAAAAAAAACTTCAGTGGACCACAGCTTCTGCAATCCACTGCAAGCAAGGGAAATTCAGTCAGTTCTCAGCTTCTCTGAGAAATCTGACTGGTCGAGCTGGCAGCCAAGCCTGGAGTAAAAAAAAAATGGAAATTTTTCATGAAAAATATTTTATTGCTGCTAATATCGAATGGGTTTAATATTGTTATTTTTACATGGTTCAATAAATAAAGATTGTACGAATGCGTCGCTTTTAATTTTTAATATGGTAAATACCGATAAATATAACCCATACAAACAAAAGCTCTTTTAGGGTCCTCTATAATTTTTAAAAATGGGAAGGAGTCCTGAGAGCAAAAAGTTTAGGAAACATGGCCATATACTATTGCAGCCTCCCTACAGGGTAGAAAAAGAAGAAACGCTATTTGGTCAATATTTATAATATTTATAAATTTATAATACAACAAATACAATACAATAAAAGTCCAGAAAATATAAGTAAAATATGACTTAAGATCTATAAAACTAAGCCAAATGACCAAGTCTATAGTCCTACAAAAACCTATTGACTTATAAAAATGAACAGAACCTATCATCTTTTAAAACTAAACTATGAATCTCTAAACCCTATACAAGTAGTCCTCACTTAATGACCATTTGTTTAGTGACGGTTCAGACTTACAACGATGCTGAAAAACTGATTTGCAACTGGTCCTCGCACTTATGACCATCGCCGTGTCCCCGCGGACACATGATCACGATTTGGGTGCTTGGCAACTGGTTCACATTTACAACCATTACAGCATCCTGCGGTCACGTGATCGCCATTTTCGACCTTCCCAGCTGGTTTCTGGCAAGCAAAATCAATGGGGAACCATGTGATTCACTTAACTACGTGGTTCGCTTAATGACACAGTGATTCTCTTAACAACTGCCACAAAAAAGGTCATAAAATCAGGTCGGATTTGCTTAATGACTGCTTCGCTCAGCAACCGAAATTCTGGTCCCAATTGTGGTCATTAAGTGAGAACTAACGGTAAGCCTATAACAACAAAAAGAGTAAATTATTTTAGCATATTAGGACTCACATACTGTAACACAATAAAAGATGGTGTAGAATTTGTACAATCTTCTCAAGTGATGTGAAAAGCAAATCACAGATTTTATACTCGCAATTAAGCAAGCACTTACCCCTGCCAAAATCAACAGGGAATATAGCCGCATTTAGCAACATTTAGAGTTAACTCTATCATTTCTACCAGATATAAGGAATCACAGATATTTTTTACAGGATATTCAACAATAACTCACCATACAAATAACTCCCTCCTGCTTTTCTGGGAGGCCAGAGCAAAACCTTTGCTGGAAGTTTCCCCCCCCCTCTCCTCTCAAAGGGTTTGGATAAATAATTATTTTGCACAGTGCATCTATGAAGGTTCTCAGTCATCCAGGTGGAATTGTCTGTAGCTTGAATCATGTCAACTGGATTTCTATTTTCTCAGTGGAAACGTTTCGCTCCTTATCCAAGAAGCTTCTTCAGTCTGAGCAAAGTTTGTAAGGGAACCCTTAAATATGTTTCTAGGGTGGCTGTGTGACCTTGCACCTGGGGCTAGGTCATGGTTATTTGAGATGTTTATTTCTAAGTCCCTTTATCATCCAAAGGAGGATCGTTAAGATTACCTTGCTGTAAAATTGCACAGTGCAATTTTGCACTTGCTTTGGGGAATTTAGCAAGGGTTATTCCCAGGTAAATGAGTAGCAGCCCAGCAGCCTTCTTACACAGAATTAAACAAAATAAAAATCTGAGACATAAGAATCATAAGACGTATGATTATGACATAAGAACTTGAGAGTGCTGCTGCACTTGCAACCTTGAGCAGCTTCTGTGAAACAAAAAAATTCCTTCACTTCTCTAACTCTCCATTCCGATCATTGGCTTATCTAAATAAAATTCCTTCAGGACAAAAAACATGTATAATTATGTCGAATTATGTTGCATGATGACCTGCACATTGAATAAATAATCCTCATCCATCAAATCTCATTTCACAGTGCAGAACAGAGGAGGGATCACCTGGTGTCCTACTTTCCATCTCTACTCTCTGTTTGGTTGCTGTGATGTTCATAAAACAGTCAAAGGCAAGCCACTTCCTTTGGGACTTTCCATGCTAATTAGCCACCAGATTGTTTTCAGTGGCTCTGCAAAGTTCACTCCCTTTTGATGGATATCGATAGATGCACAGATAACATAAATTCTTGCCTGTTCACATCTCCCTCCCTGTTTTTGCCAGTTTTTATTTCATTTCTCCAGTTAACTTTTATGGCTTTTGCTGATGTCTGCTAAACAAACATAAAGCTGCATTTTTGGTACCTGTGCTGAGTGGGCTGTGTGTGTGTGTGCTTGTTCTGATCTGGCTAGAGGGATAGACTGGGAGTGTGCTGGGTGACATCTTGAACTGGACGTTACCCAAAATGATTTTGCAACACTGCCCCCCAAACAGCTGTCTCCTTGCAAATGCCACTGCTGGGCTTCAGCCATTGCTCAAGCAAATAAATGCCTGAGGTCCTGCGCGTGCAAGGAATGGATTGCCTAAAGCTGTAGATGGGGGACAATAGGTGAAGGTTGTGAATTTAGCATCATCAGGCTGCCTTTGAGCTTAATCGGCTGCAGAAAAGATCAGCCTCCCTGAAATAATGAAGCCCATTTAGCAGTCTGCAAAACTCATGTACAGAAAAAGAATATTGTTTAAAAACAGAGCCCATGAGCATATTAGAGAGATCCAGGTTAATCTTACACCCTTAGCCCACCCAAGCATAAAGAAATGCATGCTTAGACATGGCAGATATGAAAAGTAAGTACAAAAGAGTCCTTACGTTTATTCATTGCAGGTACAGCATTTTTGGTAGATAAATGATGTTCCATTTCTTCTTCCTGTTCCCTAAACTTAATACCTCTTGCCCTGCTTGCTGCAAGAGGCTGCATGTAGAAAGGGGCTTGAGGCCTAGCACATGGCCTCTCCATGGAGAGGAGCAGCCACGTGCTGCATCCTCTTCGATGGAAGAATCAGAGAGAGAGAAGAGGAAGTGGGAGTGGCCACAAACAGCTTCCTCAAAAACATGGAGAGCTTGCATCCTAGAGCAGCCATCCATATGCTGATGAGGCATGCTGGATTTGCCAGAATCTCCAACAAATAAGAGGAAGATGAAAATTTCCAATAGCAAAATGGGTCTAAAACATGCCTGGTCAGAAGAAGCACTGGTTTGGGAATTGGGATCATTCTGGCCAGGTTTTTGTTGGGGGGCTGCGTCCCAGAGGTGCCCTGTTGCACAATTCGCCCATCAGGGAGTGAAGGATTGGAATGCACTTCACTCCAGACAGGCTGTTCTTGAAGATAATCTGGATGCTGCATTGGAGCAAAATGCAGAGGCTTACATGCTGGCTGGGGACAGCCACCAATGACACATGACATCCTTTTTTTCAAGTAGTGCAATGACTTCCTGTTGGTTTCTGAGTGCAACACAAAGTGCTTTTTAACTTAAAAAGTCCTTTATGGCATGGCATCCAAGTATTTTCAGGACTATGTTTACTGCATTCGTCCCAAGCTGAGATGTTGAGAGTCCCTTCTACTGAAACTAGGGCAAGGGGACCAGACAATGTTTTTCAGCTTATCCATCTCTATGGAGTACCGTGACCATGCCCCCCTGCCCCCCAAGATCCAGATGGCACCTTCCCTGCCAATTTTGAGGAAGGCAGAAGCTTTTCTGCAGAGCTTTTAATTAATGTAAAGTATTTATGCTTTTCGGAACTGGGCATGGTGGCAAAATACACACACCAGAGTCTTTGTGTATTTGTCTTTTGGTTTTAATTATTTGATGGTTTTATGTTCTGTGTTGTAAACTGCCAGGAGTCTTTGCGGAATTGGTGGCACATGAATCCTGGAAATAAATTTCAGGGTAAATAAATGCTTGGAGCGAACGGCACTTAAGCGTGTTTATTTTGCTTCCGTTTCAAAATTCAGCGCCTGGAAATTCAGCTTTTCTGAGTGGAGAGCTGAACAAGGGCCCTGCCTGAATTTTGTCTCTCCTGTTGTCTCAGCAGATTGGATCAAAGTGTTAGATATGGAGGGACTTCAGCACTCTGGAGCCAGTGTCCTTCAATTGCACCTGTTTTCTGCAATTCCTAATGTGCATCAAACGTGGTTAACATGGACTGAATGATTTCCGCTCTCTAGTAATACTGCAGAATGCTGCCAATTCATGAACTCTGATTTATTCAGTCGACAGCTCTCCATGCAGTTAGCCCCTGAAAAGCATTTTCCCACTGTATACATGATGAAAGACTGTGCAGGATCTTGCAAAAAGTGTTTTAGAGGAATGTCCCATTTGTTTAAAGGGCATGGTGGCTCAGCGGGTAAGACGCCAGGCTTGTTGATTGGAAGATTGCAAGTCCGGAGGTTCGAATCCCTAGCCCCGCATGACGGAGTGAGCTCCCGCACTCGCCCCAGCTCTTGCCAACCTAGCAATTCGAAGGCATGCAAATGCAAGTAGATGAATAGGTACCACTTCGGTGTGTAGGTAACAGCGTTCTGCATGCGTCATGCTGGCCACATGACCATGGAAGTGTCTTCGGACAACGCTGGATCTTCGGCTAACAAACGGAGATGAGCACCGCCCCTAGAGTCGGACACTACTGCACAAATGTGCGGGGGGAACACACACACACACACACCACTCTTTTTGATAGTTGCCAGATCTGGATTGAGAGGATTACGTAAACATCCAGTGACAGGACTGGTTTTCAATTCTTCATCATTCTTTGGAAAAGCAACATCAATTTCTCCACAATGTTCTTCATAAAGGCCCTGAGAAAAGAAGCCTCTGAAGGGCCTTTTTCAACCTTAGGAGATCAGACTCCAAGTGTAGTTCAAGGGGAGTTGAGTCCAAAGATCTGGAGCAAAGCAGAAGAAAGCCTTGAAACATGGGAGGGCCATTCAGATGTGAAGGAAAACTAAGTAGCCATGATTGCCTGATCAAGTTGAGCACACAGGAACACGAATTGTAATCAAGGTATTCAAATCATTGAGGGTTTCTGTAGGCTTGGCCCAGGAGGTCAGCTCCAATAGTCTGAACTAGTAATGTTCCTGAAGGTCCACCCAGTGTAAGGATTGGCAGAACAATGGAATAGCGGTGAGGCAGGAGAGCTTTAGGACCACACTGACTCTACTATTTTGGACCAGGAGCAGAGGCTGAAGAGCAGAATAAGGAAGACCAGCCAACAATCCACTGCAATGATTCTAAAGTGACACCACCAATGCATGAACTAGCTCTCTAGTCATCTCAATAGGAAGAAATGGGCAGATTCTCTGGATTTAAATGCTTTTGCTTTGGCTTAGTTGTATCTCAGATTTGGAAGTGAGAATACCTTCATTCAGACATCCAGATTCGGCTGATGGGACCGCCTCAGGCAATAGGGGTAGCCGAGCAGCTGGCAGTGGCAGTTTACTGAGAAACTCCTCTGCCAGCTGGGCACTGCCTCCATTATTATAGTGCCAAGGACCTTTGCTAGAGCATCAAAGAGTTTTAGAGTTGAAGTAGTATACTGAGAAGCTGAGGAGTAACCAGAGGTGGCAGATAAATATGGTGGAAATATGAAAAATATGCATGAAAAATAAGCATGAAACCTTGGAGATATGTGTTTAGGAATTTCTCCTGAGGACCTCTACCATTGCTGGTTCCACAGGCTGTCACACAGATGGTCTACTTTTGTCTGTGTCCTAGAGCACTAATGGGCAGTCAGTGGGCTACTGAGACCAATTTTGGGACCTGTGGATCTTCCAGAGGTGTCAAGTCCAAATATTGGTGAAAAACAATGAAAATAGTATATCCAAGCTTTCTTTTGGGCCTCATCTTCCCCCCAAAACCCAGGGGGTGGAACCCAGAAGCAGTGTTCTTGCTGATTTTGATCACCAACTGGTGCCCTAGTAATCTAATATTAAAGTGCACCCACCCTGCCCCATCTTAAAGGAAGAAAGATTAGTGGTCAGAAAAGCTGCTTCATCATTTTCATTCATAACAGTTTAGTCTTCACAAGTATCTTTCTCCACCATGGACCACAATATCTTCCTGACGTTAAGTAGAAAAGTTCCATAGGAGAAAAAATGATGATTTTGAGCTCAGAAGGACCTGATGGGATTAGGTGTTTCTCTCCAACACAATCTCTGGATTGACCTGGGAACAGGAAGAGGAAGGAAGAGGGATTGTATAATTCTGCTTAATGTGTAGGTTGAATATCTCTAGTAGATCTGTCCTGCAGAAATTTAGATGATCACTAAAGGGCAGCAAAAAGGCATGGTATAACCCTTCTCTGCCATCTAATGGACATCTTCATTTTTGCAGCCTGGATCTGGTTAGTCCTATTATTATTATTATTATTATTATTATTATTATTATTATCCATTCAATCATGTCCAATTCTTGGAGACTGCCTGGACAAGTCCCTGCAGTTTTCTTGGCAAGAATTTTCAGAAGTGGTTTGCCATTGCCTTTTTCCTAGGGTTGAGAGAGAGTGACTGGCCCAAGGTCACCCAGCTGGCTCTGTGCCCAAGGCAGGACTAGAACTCATGGTCTCCCGGTTTCTAGCCTGGCGCCTTAACCACTACACCAAACTGGCTCTCTAGTCCTAAGTTAGAGTTTGAGAAAAAAATACTGCACAGGATTACTTTGTTTCTCCAGGCTGGAAAAGAATTGCAACTGCACCTGCAGTTTTTGGAATGAGTTTTCACCTTTTGAAAACACTTTCTAGATATTGGCAATGAAAGATGGGATAACTTAAAATGCATTCACTCTTTGTCATTATTTACTGAGAGCTCACGGCCAAGATTTAATGCCTAAAACTGAACGTTGGGCCCCAGAATTGGCTTAAAACTTTGCCATTCAGTGGAGGATGTTTACCTCCTTCATATCATTTTTCCAACAAAGAACACACCAAAATGCTTATATGCATATATTTCGACTCTGCAGCAATTCAGATTCTACTCACAAAAGGTATTCTGAAACACGGAAGGGTGCAATTGTAGCATCTGTGTAAAGCAGTTACATTTAAGGCAATTTCTTTAACTCCTTAAGGTTGCCCGACTGTAAGAAAAGATGCAGTTCCTTTAAAGTTGCAGACAGCTGTTCAATTTGGGTCTCCACATACTTCAAAGGACTTCTTGGGTATCAAATCCAAAGCATTGTACAGCCGTCTAAGGTATACTCGTAACATCTCAGAAGGTAGCAGCATCTGGTTGACCATTTTTGAGCTTGGAAGCTAAGCAAGAACACGTCTGGTTAATACTTGGATGGGATTTAGAGAATCTCAGTGTTATAGACTAGCCTGAGAATTAGATAGTTTTAATTCTATCTAATTAAAACGTCCCAGGAGAAGGCAGCAAAAGCATCACAGGAGAAGGCAGTGGCCAACCACTTTAGTGTTGTTGCCAAGAAAACCATCCATGAAGTCACCAGCAGTTGAGCTTGATTGCCTAACACTTGGTAGAATAGCAATGAAGGCCTCAAAAACAATATTCAGATGCTGTGATGTGTCTACCTACAAAGATCAGAATAATGTAGGCAATGGTATTTCTGGTAACACTTTATGGAAGCAGAAGTTGGACTCTGAAAAAGCAGGATAGAAACAGTGTCGATGCTTTTGAACTTTGGAGTTGGAGAAGGCTCCTGAGAATACCATGGATAACCAAGAAAACAAACAAATGGATCATCAAGCAAATCAACCCAGAGTTCTCATTTGAGGCTCAAATTATCATATCTTGGACATGTTATGAGAAGACCCAGGTCTCTTCAGAAGTCCATAATGCTGGGAAAGGAGGAAGGAAAGAGAAGAAGAGGACAACCAGCAACAAGGTAGATGGACTCAATTACAGTGTGATGGGTACATGGTTGGAAGACCCAAAGAACTATGTTGGGGGCAGTTCCTCCTGGAGAAGATCTATCAGTGTGGATGCTAGGAGTCAATACTGACTTGATGAGACATAATCAATCAATTATAATACATTGGTATTATTGGGGTTTGACTGTTGATTCGGTGAGCAGTATTTCTTTATACTCCATGGCCACTGTCCAGATCAAATTAAATAATGCTTCTGGCTATTTTGACTAAACAAAACAAATCAAAGGCGCATAGATGATTTATTATTATTATTATTATTATTATTATTATTATTATTATTGTTGTTGTTTTGTTTCGTGTTCAGTTAACAGCTGATATGAGCCATGTTAAATATTTGACATTCACCATGCAATTTTGGGCTTTAAGATCAAAAGCTGGATAATAATCTATTGTCATTACCAATTATAAACAATAACAAAATAATCCAATATTGCTAGAATGACAGTATTACTAGAGTAACTAAGCTGCTAAGATGCAAGAATTCAGGGGTGGTCAGATGATGATGAGAACTGTCAGCGTGACAAAGCATAACAACTCACACCACACTTTCTAAGCTGGTAGATCCAGGGAATGTTGTTAACATAATATAGCTTGATTTTTAAAAAATTTTTGACAAATCCCCACATGACATTCTTTTTGGCAAGCTATCAAAATACAGCTGGAATGCTATTCTTAATCAGATCTGTAGCTTCTTAATGGTTCATGTCCAAAGAATACGGTATGCTTCAATGATGCCTCAACTATTTCAATAGTAGTGAAAGATCAAATGCTCCAGGATATGTTTGGTTGTTTAATGTGGTTATAATTGATGTAGGCATAGAAGAATCATTCATCAAATCTGTCTATTAGATGACACCAAACTAGATGGGGCAGATAATTAGAGAGTAAGATATTAATTCAAGATGATTGTGACAGGATGGAGAATTGGGCCCAAACCAAGAAAATGCCTAGACACCCATCACACTGTTCTTTTTTTGAGTAAGCAATATTATGCAAAGCTCAGAGTGAGAACTGGGCAGCAAAAGAAATTAACAGAGATAAGATAGAAGGAAATCTACCTAAATCTAGTTTATACCTACAATATTCATCTGTCTTCCACCATGTCCAGACCCTGCTTCATACATGGTATTTTGTCCTGTTAATTTCTCACCTTTCTCTTTTTGAGGATATTACCAGTTTCACCCCAACCACAATGTTCTCAGTCATCCTGTTCCTCTCAACCCCTTCACTCTTCTTCCCTATATCTGTTTTGCACTTCTCTCTCCTTTCTTTCTCTCTATGTGACCAAACTATTTCAGCACCTTGGAATTCAATCCGTAGCCATACATCACCCATTTGTTTTTGAAGCAGCTTCTCGCTTCACCACACACCCTTCTTCAGTACTCCACTCTCAATGCATTCGATTTACTGCTATTTTCTCCTGATATATCCAGCTCGTACTTCTATATATACACTTTTCAAATTAAAATTATTATTTTTTTCTTTATTCAGTTCTCCTTGTTATTGTTTATTATAAATATGACATTTTGTTCTTTTGGTTTTTAGTTCTGTTTATAGTTTGCTTTTGTATTTTGTAGCTAGTGGGCTTTTATTTTGTATTTTTGTGTGTATTATTTTAACTGGTAATAAAATAAATTTTTATCTCCATCTCCATCTCCATCTCCATCTCCATCTCCATCTCCATCTCCATCTCCATCTCCATCTCCTCCATCTCCACCTATCTTTATCTATCTATCTATCTATCTATCTATCTATCTATCTATCATCTATCATCTATCTATCTCTGTCTATATATCATCTCTCTCTCATCTCTGCCTCTGCCTCTGCCTCTATCTGTCTCCGTCTCCACCTATCTTTATCTATCTATCTATCTATCTATCTATCTATCTATCTATCTATCTATCTATCATCTATCTATCTCTGTCTATATATCATCTCTCTCTCATCTCTGCCTCTGCCTCTATCTGTCTCCGTCTCCGTCTCCACCTATCTTTATCTCTTTATCTTTTCTTTGCAAGATGTTTTCAAAGTGGCTTGCCCTTGCCTTATTCTTCCTAGAGATATAATATAATAATATAATACCATATACCATATACCATACAGTATAATAATTAATATAATAATATAAAGTGGGCAGAATCACCCTGTTACCATTTTGGCTTCATTTGACAGATCAGACCTTGGAGATGAATTGTTAAGAGCAAAGTTCTAATATTGGGGGCTCAAGTGGATTACAAAAATTAGAATATCTCTATCCAGAATTAAGAAGGTCAACTAGTGTGGTTTTGCTTCATTCCTGTCCATTTGGTACTAGGAGTATAACCCTCTCTTTGGTTACTAGGCCGGAAAAGAAAGTTTGCTATGGGGCAGAGGGATCTGGTGGGGGAAAAAATCAAGAGATTGCTACTAATTGAGGAATGAGAAGTCAGGGTGGTTTAGGGCCGGTATCATGTACTAAAATGATGGCATTTCGATTGCATTGTCTTGGCCACAATTTTGACTTTTGTGACCACATCCTGTGGACACCCCTGAATGAAGAATATCAAACAGGTGCTTGGTCATCATATTCTGGTCCTGTTGTGGGTTGCAGGTTTCCTTCAAGCCCTCTTCAACATATCAGAGGCAACCAGCACATGGATCATAGAAGCCAAGATTAACTAGGCATTGAATGCCAGAACGTGGCAGGACTTCAAACAGGACATGTACCATAAGGGAATTTAAATTTGGGTTTACATAGGAATTATTTGCAATGCAATGCAATAATGACAAATGTAATCAAGAGTGACAGCTTTTGGGGGCCGAACCTCCCTTTATTTGCTTATAGGTTATTTTCCAGCAAAGCACCCTGCCTAATGATAGGTAAAGGTAAAGGTTCCCCCCGCATATTTGTGCAGTCGTGTCCAACTCTAGGGGCCGGTGCTCATCTCTGTTTGTTAGCCGAAGAGCCAGCGTTGTCCGAAGACGCTTCGCGGTCATGTGGCCGGCATGACACGCACAGAACACTGTTACCTACCCACCGAAGTGGTACCTATTCATCTACTTGCATTTGCATGCTTTCAAGTTGCTAGGTTGGCAAGAGCTGGGGCTAGTGCGGGAGCTCACTCCGTCACGCGGGGCTAGGGATTCGAACCGCCGAACTTGCGATTTTCCGATACAAGCCTGGCATCTTACCCGCTGAGCCACCATGCCCCGATAAAGATTGCTAAACATCTATTAATATAATTAAACAAGCGGGAGCTGCAAAAAACGTGTAATACCGAGCTGGTTGCTCAGACTCTGTTATATAAATAAACTAGTTAATCCTTCTCACTATGTGGCAAACAGAAAGAAAGTATCAATCAGATTTTCAGCAGATTTTCCCTCTAGTTAAATAGCATCTCCTGGTAATAGGCTTCTGCTTAAACATCCTATTTACTGGAATTAATTTATCCTTTAGTTTGGCATCTTTTTTTTTTTAAAGAAAAGGATTTCTTTTTCACATTAGTGGTTGGGGTGGGGGAAATTTGTCCTCCTGGTTATTTCGGGGTGTTTCCATTGTCACTTTTCACTGGGATGTTCATTTTACACTGGAAACACTCCCTGCAATTAAGTCTACCTGCAATTTTGCAGTCATGTGTGAAGAAAAGTTTGAGGTGTGTTTCAAAGAATTCAAGCAGAAAACGTTAGGCAGTGTTTCTCAATCTCAGCAACTTTAAGATGTGTGGACTTCAACTCCCAGTTGAAGTCCACACATCGTAAAGTTGCTGAGATTGAGAAACACTGAGTTAGAACATCTCCAGTAGAAGAAATATCTCCACACTACTGAAGTCAATCACATCTTTGACCATGGAACAGTTCTATTTAGCTTCTCATTGATTTTTGTTTTTTGTCTCAACAAACTTAACCATCAGCCTTTACCTCATGTTGGGTGTCCGCAAGGTATGGTCCAGAAGTCAAGTTGGTGGCCACAACGGTTGCAACACACATAAAAAGCAGGCGGAGGTTCAATCACACCGTTGCGGCCACCATCTTGACTGACCACACCCTGCAGATACCTCTGACTGGCATGGAATCTGTAAACGCATTAGAAATGTAAAAGAAATCCCACGCTGGTTTGTTTGGAAGAGAAATGGCAAGAAAAAATCTGGCATGAATCAGTGCATACGATTAAAAAGACAAATGCTATTTTTGGCTGCATCAACAGCCGCATAATTTTCCAGTTGTAGGAAAGCATCCTTCTGCTTTATTCTGCTTGGGGGTGTGTGAGCCCACCTCAAGTCCAGTTGTTGATATCTACGTTGATTAGAAGCCCACAAGGATGTTCAAACTGGCTCACAAGGGAGTTTGGGATCAACATGTGGATGCCATTTTATGTCAGCCTTGTGAGGTAGTCCAGACGAGAAGCACACCCAGAGGTCCTAGCTCTGACTTTACTGTAAGGTTACATTAACAGAAGTTTGCAAGTGTGAAAGTACCTCTTCCCCCCCTCACCTTTACAGTGCAAGAAACTAGGGAGGGTCCCTTCTGAGACATTTGCCACATCCCCATTCCTGCTGCGGGCTCAGCTGCCTTTTATCTGACTGTTGCCTAGTCTGTGGCTCTTTCTCCTGTCTCCCAAGGTCATTTCCACATACCATTACAATTCTGAGAAAGTTTCAGAGGAACTGGAGCAGGTACAAAGAAGAGCAATGAAAATGATCAGGGGCTGAACATTAAGTTTTATATGGAGAGACTGAAGAAAGGGATTTCTTTATCGTTGAGAAAAAACAATTGGGGTGGTGGTGGAAGATATGGTAGCACTCTTCAAATACCTGAAAACATGCCACAAAAAGAAAGGACTTCAACTCCCAGAATCCCCCCAGCCAGCATGCTGGCTGGGGATTTCTGGGAGTTGAAGTCCACACATCGTAAAGACCTTGGGAGACAGGAGAAAGGACTAAAAAGCGAGGACTATTACCTCTCATTTGAAGGTGCAGAACACAGAATAATGGATCTTCCTTATGGGAAAACTGTTTCCACTAGAATGTTAGAGAAACATTCTTATATTTGGACAGTGGAACTAATGACCTGGACTGCTGAGATGGTGCAGTTGAAATTTTGGCTGTCTTTTTATGTGCATCAAGTTGCACATAAAAAACAGAGCTTTGATCGCACTGTTCTGGCCACCATCTTGACTTTTTTGACCACACCTTGCCAATATCCCTGGCCCCGGAGAAATGATGATCTCCCTTACACTGAATACCTTCCAGTGGAAACTGGACCATATCAACTGTTAACATGACAAACCAGGAATTGTCTGTGTCACTTGGCATGGGACCAACAGGGAAATCCACCCTATTTGTTTATTTATCACATTTCTAAGCTGCCCAACTCCGAAACAGTATGGTTACCGCAATTATGACTGTCATTAGCTGACTTGGAGTAGCACATTATGCACCCAGGCCCATTATGAACCGACAATATTTTAAAGATAGAGTTAAAGAGGAAAGCAGAAATATTTTCCAAGATCCCACAGCAGTCGATTAATTTTGCATCTCTTTGAATTGCTTTAATTTGAATTCCTCCACTGAGCAGGGGGTAGACTAGATGGCCTCGGGGTGCCTTCCAACTAGGATTCTAAGATATCTAAGAAGCGGCATATATAATATTTAGGAAAGTTGTGTCGATTGGAAGTGTACGTTCAGAATAGTAGCGTACATAACATTATGTGTTATTTCCTATGTTTTCCACACGTAATAGAAAAAGATGAACAATACGTATTTGTAATGGAAAGACAGGGAGCTGCAAATGTAGAAAAGGTGATTTTTAAAAAAACAAATCATTGAAAATTTCACAGAGTGGGCTGTGATTGGAATATGTTCCATGCTGATACTTAAATTGATTCAAATATCCCCAGTATATATACATTGGCAGAGAAGTATCTCATTTGGGTTATGCTGAAATTTTTGAGGGCCAAACTAGAGGTGAAGACCACATTTACTGTTTTTTTCAGGAGCACCAAAATGGGGAACGAAATGTATCATATAGTAACTGACGATTCTGTTTCTTCCATTCTCTATAATTTTAGAGGTTTTTTTTTTTTGGAGCACAGCTTGATTCTCTATCCAATTTGGAATTGGGGCTCACAAGTTTGCAGAAATAATGATGTGCATTTCTCCAAATGCATGGATTTTTGCAAGCAATTCCACCCGACCCCCCGTAAACACTTATGTTTTTGATAAGAGAATTATATCACAAAATTCTGGGGTTTCCCTTACAAGTTTAACAAACAAGATCTGGGTTAATGAAGAGAAACGAGTTTTTCCTCCATTTTGTAATATATTAGCCCACCTTTCTCAACTTCATTCCATCCAGCAGATTTGGGACTGCAAAGCCTCACAATTCTCCATCTTTTGTGCAGTTTCCCTTTTACAAAACCATGAAATCAAGCCACTGAAGAAAGGAGTCAAGAGATGCCTTGTATTTCTCTGAAAATTCAGATTTTGCACCTGATTTGATTCCTCTGCCATTGATGCAGCAAAGCCCATCTCCGAATGCCCACTATTCCATCTGCATTTGGTTTAGTGATCCAGTACTTTTATCTCTGAGTGTGATCAGCATCTGTGGAAATGTGGTCTTTCCCATCATTTTGAGTCATGAAGAATTTAAACCACTCTCAAGGTTTAAATCAAATCGCTTTACACAGAGAAACATTTATTTCTGCCCACCTTTGTTTTCAGCCTTCGCCAGTATCATTCACACAATCTTTGGTTTTTTAACATGAGTGCTAGAAATTAGAAATGAGTATTTAAAAGCAGCTCTAATTTTGGTTTCTTCTTTACATCTCTACAACTTCAGCGGGAACCTAACCATTTGTTTCCTAATGCCATAGTCATGGCACTGCCTTCATCTCATCCTCAATTCACAGCTGAGGCAGCTTATGCTGGCTGTTTATGTTTATGAGCATGGATTTAGAGCTGTTTTTGAAAGAACGCCATACCCGTATTTTAAACTCTGCCCAAGAGATTGCTATCTTGCCTTACAGAAGGCTGATTTAAAGTGGGAAAGACATCATCTTCTGCCTGCTGTGTGTTGCTGGCTATGCCACTACTGGATGCATTATAGCCTTTCCACACTGTTTCTGCAACAAGGGGTTTCATGTGGCTGTACTACTACGTACCACAGCCATACTAGTGAACTACTGTATTACTTTGGTGGGGGTGAAGCACCACTTTGCCCACTCCAGGCTGGGTCTATGGACTCCCTCTAGGACCTCCCTCTATTTCCTTACAGCAGTGTTTCTCAACCTTGGCAACTTTAAGTTGTGTGGACTTCAACTCCCAGAATTCCCTGGCTGGCTGGGGAATTCTGGGAGTTGAAGTCCACACATCTTCAAGTTGCCAAGGATGAGAAACACTGCTTTACAGCACAAGTCAAGGACAGAGTTTGCTTGTTATGGATTATTCCCCCCTCCTTCACTCTATGCTCCTCTTCCATGCCTGCCACTGGTCATCTTTGTCTTTTGGGATATGGATTTAGTGCTCTTTCAGAAGACTGCTAGATCTGCGTTGGAGCTAGAAATTGCCCATAGTTCCCTGCAACCCATTAGGTGGGCAGCTTGACTGGGGATTAAGCATGCCGTTCCCAGCACCCTCTTTTGCTTCTCCAGCCCGACGCATCCAACATTAGAGAGAGTTTTGGGATTTTTTTCCTACTGGCAGGCAATGTTTAGTGGGAGGAATAATGGAGCCATTCGAATTCACGAATAGTGATCCTTAACTTGCCCTGCATTAAAAGAGCAGGGACAGCATCAATCAAGAGCCTTGTTATTTTGGCTAATAGGGCTTGGCAATTGGAGCAGCACAGTTATATGCCAGTATTTTTTTTTGTAGGCTCAAGGACTGCTGGATAGCACTTTAATGCAGCTGTCTGGCTGGACCATTGCCAGAAACCTACATTTCTTGTCGGGCTGCCTTTCTGCACAATTTCCCTCCCTGATGAACTGGGTTCCTTCAGCCTCCAAGTGTTTCTTTTGCCTAATCCATACTGCTCTTCAAAAATGATGCAGAAGAAATGCTTTGGACCTCACACAAATTGTGCTGTCTCGCTACCCCATTGGTGCTGCTGCTTTAATAAGCTTCAGTAAATGGATTTTTTAAAGCAGCCATGTTCTCTTTGAAGCTTATGCGTCAACCTGAAAAAAGTCAAGTTCTTTTAATGATTTGCAGAGAGGAACTGGACTTGCACAGGTGTGAGGACTAAAGCATTTCTTCCACATTATTTTTGAAGCATGCAGAGCCCTGCTGTTCTCTGCTCATTCCAGACCAGGGTTTCTCAGCCAGGGTTCCGTGGCGCCCTCGGGTCTGCGCAATTGGCTCCCGCCTGCAAACCGCACCTCCAGTCCGCAGTTTTCTTGCCAAGGTTTTTCAGAAGTGGTTTGCCATTGCCTCCTTCCTAGGGCTGAGAGAGAGTGACTGGCCCAAGGTCACCCAGCCGGCTTTCATGCCTAAGGCGGGACTAGAACTCTCAGTCTCCTGGTTTGCCATTGCCTCCTTCCTAGGGCTGAGAGAGTGTGACTGGCCCAAGGTCACCCAGCTGGCTTTCATGCCTAAGGTGGGACTAGAACTCACAATCTCCTGGTTTGCCATTGGCTCCTTCCTAGGGCTGAGAGAGTGTGACTGGCCCAAGGTCACCCAGCTGGCTTTCATGCCTAAGGCGGGACTAGAACTCTCAGTCTCCTGGTTTGCCATTGCCTCCTTCCTAGGGCTGAGAGAGAGTGACTGGCCCAAGGTCACCCAGCCGGCTTTCATGCCTAAGGCGGGACTAGAACTCTCAGTCTCCTGGTTTGCCATTGCCTCCTTCCTAGGGCTGAGAGACAGGGACTGGCCCAAGGTCACCCAGCTGGCTTTGTGTCCAAGGCAGGACTAGAACTCAAGTCTCCTGGTTTCTAGCCTGATGCCTTAACCCAGGGTTTCTCAGCCAGGGTTCCGTGGCGCCCTCGGGTTCCGCGAGAGGTCACTAGGGATTCCCTGGGAGATCACGATTTATTTAAAAAATCATTTCAAATTCGGGCAACTTCACATTCAAGAGGTGAGTTTCATTCTTTATTTTCAGTTTAAGAACACAGTTCGTGCATATATACAGGCCTACCCATGAAACGAATATAATGATTTTGTAACTTCTGGCCTATATTTGAGCTTCCCTGAGGCCTGAGAAATATTTCAAGGGTTCCTCCAGGGTCAAAAAGTTGAGACAGCACTCAATTTCTGAATTTTTATTTGGCCACTTTCTGCAGATTTGAAATCTGTTAGTGGGACTGAGTCAAGACTGATTATCTAGAAATAATAGTTGAGCTCAAAGGTAGTTACTTAATACTCATTTCAACAAATTCTCTAATTTATCTTCCTTTGTAAGGCTGGGTTGAAAATAAGCTAGTTTCAGCTTGGAAGTTGAAGATGCTGGGTGAAATTTTTCATGAATATGGCAATGCATTGGTTATCATTCTTTTGCTAGCTGGCATAAGTCTTTTCAATTCAAAAGGGGTCCAAAATGAAAGGACAAACTGTCCTCCCTCTGATTTGGCTTTTAGGCCAGTGTTTCTTAATCTCAGCAAGTTTAAGATGTGTGGACTTCGACTCCCAGAATTCCCTGCTGGGGCATGCTGGCTGGGGAATTCTGGGAGTCAAAGTCCACACATCTTAAACTTGCTGAGCTTGAGAGACACTGTTTTAAGTAATGCTTTGCCGCTGTGGGGGTCATCACAAAGCCCACTTAAAATAAGAGTAGGATGTAATTATGAAGCTCAGTCAGAGTAAGGGCATTGTTCCTGCCTTCTCTGTTCAACTTTGTAGAGAAAAAATAGTGCCTGTCAGCATTTTTGTCCTGAAAATCTGCCAACTTGCCTCTTTAAAGATGCATGCTACAAAGAAGGTGGTGAAGATGAGAGATGGATTGTATGTCTTTTGATCTACTAATGCCAAATGACCTCGTAGGGCACTGGGCCTGCCACCCAAAGAGGGGTCAAAATCCCAGCAGGGTATCATATGTAACAGATGGGCTCATAAACCTGGTTACATAAAGTACATAAGGTACATCAGCCTGATCTTCCTCCTTCTGAAACATGGAACTCAAACTTGGCTACATAGTTCTCCAAATAGTAGTAGTAGTAAGGGGAGTAACCAATCCACTTACTTCTGCTTTGGATGGGCTCTGTTTCCATGGTCAACTGCCTCATAGCTAGGCTGACCATATTTTCCGGAGACAAAAACGGGACATTGGGATGGCAAAACGGGACGGGGTCTTATGTAATATTCCGTATTCATGAAAAAGACAGGGGTCCCTGCCCCCCGGTCCGCGCAATTGGCTCCTGCCTGCAAACCCCGCCCCCTGGTCTGCGCGATTGGCTCCCACCTGCAAACCCCACCCTCCTTTGCCACGCGCTGATAGGCAGGAGGGCTTCCTCTTCCGGGCTGCCTCCAATCGGCAGCTCTGGCTTGGATCCTTCTTCCACGCCATTCCCGTCGGGTTTAGAAAATGGGACAAAATTGAGATTTTTATCAAAACGACAGGACGGTTGAAAAATGCTAAAAAAACGGGACTGTCCCATTCAAAATGGGACTTATGTTCAGCCTACTCATAGCATTCAGATATCATTTTGATGTTCATCTGCCAAATATCCATCTCTCTAGGGGTGATATTTGTGGGATGCCTGAGCAAATATTGTAGTTTTGACTTTCAAGATCCAAATTCCCTGTAGGAACTATGTCAAGAATACTTTGATTATGTTACACTAGATGGATAAATAATTCCATTTAAATTAACTGACAGGGTCTAATTCCTGCCTGAAAAATTGATAGATTTTAATGTGCTTTCAGTCAATATAAAGCTCAAAACCTGAATAGACACCAAGGACTCATAAATATATTTCCTTGTTTCCAGATTCATTCCTTCATATATATTTCTCCTCTCCCTCCCCCCCCTCTCTCTTTCTTTCGGGATATATTGATTAGCATCTAAGCAGCCACAGACATATTTTTTATAGGAAAATGAGTGTGATCTATTTTTTTAAAAATAACCAAGGCCCTCTTACAACTTAAAGGCAATGCAGTATTTCCCCTGAGGGACTCTTGAGGCGTAGAATATATTATTTCTGAGTCTGACCTCTCCTGTTTATTTCATCTCCCTTCTGCCTATGCCTCTTCCTGATTGTTTGTTTATTTATTTATATGATCTCTGCCCATTTTGGCATTTGACAATGCACCATCAAAGCAGAACTATGAAATGTCCACAGTACCCTTGGACCAACATCATGAGCAGAGAAGGAAAAGGTTTATGCACCCTCCACCTGCATAAACATGTTGAGAAGCCAATGGCATCACTTCCAAAGCCTCTTTGAAATAATTTGGTTTTGATGACTTAAACGGAAGGCCAACAGTGGAATTGGAGAGGTGGCTGATTGAATTTCCAGGGGGTTCTTTCATAATACAGGTGTACCAACAGGAAAACAACAGCTGCAGGCTCTGTTCATTTTCATCTCATGAGAATGTGGAAAGATTAGGAACTTCTCCCAGGATGTACTGTATGTTGGCTGGGTCATACCTGTTTGGAGAAGACAGTCCTGCAGACTCTTTGGTGCCATGCCAAATAGGGCTTTGTAGATTAAAAGCAGCACTTTGAAGTTTGTTTGTTTGTTTGTTTGTTTATTTATTTATATTGATATTTATACCCCGCCTATCCCCTCCCTAATGGAGGACTCTAGGCGGCTTACATACATGCATACATTTCATTTTTATACATTACATCCATTAATCCGCGCGCTAAGGGAAGGGGTAAGGGAACCGACTCTTCTGTGGCTACTGGACTACATGTCCCACGATGCCTTGCGTCGGAGCCGGCTGCTGACATCCTGTAGATGTTACTGCTTCGGGATCCGTCGCCGCCGCCATTGAAGATCTTCCGTTCGGTGGCCGACTCCCAACAGGACGCCAGCAAATTTGCCCACCACTTAAGGTGGTACCCAATTTATCTACTTGCTAAGCTTTCGAACTGTTGGGTCGACAGGTGCTGGGACTAGCAACGAGAGCTCACCTCGTTGCGCGGGGATTCGAACTGCCGACCTTCTGATCGGCAGTCTACAGCTCAGCGGTTTAACCCGCTGAGCCACTGCGTCCAATATTATTGGGTTTTGAGACCGCCCAACTCCAAAAAGTTGTTGGGTGGCTCACAATAATTGTAAGGGTCAGTCTTCTTCTTCTTCTTCTTGGCGATCACTCGTAGCCGAGTAAGATTGTCTTCCAGGGGTAAAATCTTAACAGGGGATCCGTAAGTGGCTGTACACTGGGGTCAGCTGGGTCAGTACAGTGACAGTGCCACCTGCACAGCCTGGGGTTGAGATGTACAATTAGGTGTACCCGACCCCAAATTGATCCAGATGATATCAGATCCCAAATTGATGGATGACCTCACTCAGTGGTTTTGTGTAGCTTGTACTCAGAAAGTTGTGGGAAGCCAGCACAGGGCTTGGAGCACCAGTGTCATATGCACATGTTGATATATACCAGCCAACCGTTGGTCTGCTACATTCTGGACCAATTTTAGCTTCTGGGTGGTCTTCAAGGGCAGCCCCAGGTAGAACACACTGTAATAGGCAGTTTGGTGGTTAAGGCACTGGGCTAGAAACCAGGAGACTGTGAGTTCTAGTCCCGCCTTAGGCATGAAAGCCGGCTGGGTGACCTTGGGCCAGTCCCTGTCTTTCAGCCCTAGGAAGTAGCCAATGGGAAACCAGGAGACTGAGAGTTCTAGTCCCGCCTTAGGCATGAAAGCCGGCTGGGTGACCTTGGGCCAGTCCCTGTGTCTCAGCCCTAGGAAGGAGGCAATGGCAAACCAGGAGACTGAGAGTTCTAGTCCCGCCTTAGGCATGAAAGCCAGCTGGGTGACCTTGGGCCAGTCCCTGTCTCTCAGCCCTAGGAAGTAGCCAATGGGAAACCTGGAGACTGAGAGTTCTAGTCCCGCCTTAGGCATGAAAGCCAGCTGGGAGACCTTGGGCCAGTCCCTGTCTCTCAGCCCTAGGAAGGAGCCAATGGGAAACCAGGAGACTGAGAGTTCTAGTCCCACCTAGAACCTGCACAAATGTGGGGGGGGGGATCTTTACCTTTACCTAGGCTTAATTTGTCTCTCAAGGAGAACGTTTCTACAGATGTTGAATACAAAGGAAATACTATACTTCAACTGCTTTTCCATCAAGTATGGCACAGAGAGGAAGTGAAATTGTTCTGCTTGCATATCAGAGGGCCCACCAACCCACAAATGCCCCAAGGGTTAAGCTCTGGATTAATCACAGGAAAGGGGCAGAATGTGATTTGCAATTAAAATTAGATCACTCCAAGATCTCTGGTTTCCATATAAACACAACACCAGGCATATGTCAGGACAGCTGGAAAGGGCAGTCTTGACAATATTTTTACCTCTATTTGCTAGTCGTAAAAAGGAGGGCTTAGTAAAAAATGGCATTTTTGAACCAGGGGTGCTCCTTGATTCCTGAAGAGTGGTGCAGATTATCAGAGTCCACTGGAGATGGGCAGCCATTATAAATAATAAAATAAATAAAATAAAATAAAATAAATAAAATAAAATAAAATAAAATAAAATAAAATAAAATAAAATAAAATAAAATAAAATAATAAAATAAAATAAAATAAAATAAAATAAAATAATAAAATAAAATAAAATAAAATAAAATCTTGTACCTTGGATAGTTTATTGTAAGATCAGCTGAGAAAGGAAGGCTGTTTCGGTTCCAGCAAGATCTTCAAAGCATGACAGCTTGGAAAGCTGAGTAGGGAGTGGGACCTGGGTGTATTTATTATTGGAAAGGAATTTGTGTGATCCCACCTCAGTTGGCTATTGTGGGTCTTCTGGGCTGTGTGGCCATGTTCTGGAAGTTGTGGTTCCTAACGTTTTGCCAGCATCTGTGGCCAGCATCTTCAGAGGGCAGGAGCACAGACAGAAGCGAACTATCTGTGCCCAGGTAGAGTGGCAATGTTTGTTTTCTATTTATAGAGCTAAGTTATAGGAGATTAGGTGGGGTTTTTTGTTGTGTTGAAATGTTAACGAGTGGCTGCTGAGCGTGATTAGCATGTTCATTGTGAGAAGTATTCCCATGTCCTGGTGGTTGGACTGAGTTCGTTGACCTTTTGCAGGCTGTTTTTCAGGACTGGTAGCCAGGTTTTGCTAATTTTTAGACTTTCTTCTTTTTTATTGTAACTGTGCTGGTGTTTGTGAATTTCAATGGCTTCTCTGTATAATCTGGTGTAGTGGCTTTTGGTGTTGTCCAGTATTTCTGTGTTTTCAAATAGGATTTTGTGTCCCGTTTGCTTGAGAGCATGTTCAGCTACTGAAGATTTTTCCAGTTGCTGTAGTCTGCAGTGTCTTTCATGTTCTTTTATCCTGGTGTGAATGCTTCGTTTTGTGGTTCCGATGTATACTGGTCCGCAGCTGCATGGTATGCGGTATACTCCTGCAGCGGTGCAGGGGTCCCTTTTGTCTTTTGCTGATTTTAGCATTTGTTGTATTTTTCTGGTGGGTCTGAAGACTGTTTGAAAGTTGTGTTTTTCCATCAAGCCTTCGACAATACCACCTCAGTTGCTTAAGCAACCTAAATTGTCCAATGAATGCCATTAGATCATTCTGATTTGCATCGTCCGTCCCCCTCAGAGGAATACCCTCCTGATACCTCATTTTAGGAGTTCATGGAAGTGTGGAAAGCCAGGGAAGCTGCACAACCCTGGGGAGATGGGACTGCAGTAAAGTTGTGGTCAGCTGGAGAGATGGGAAGCCAGGGATGAAGGGAGGGAGGGAAGAAGAGAGGGATGGATGGATGGATGGGAGGGAGGAAGGGAGGAAAGAAGGAAGGAAGGAAGGAAGGAAGGAAGGAAGGAAGGAAGGAAGGAAGGAATGAATGAAGGAAGGAAGTCTGCAGAGCACTGGAAAGAGAGGAGGGGGGGAACTGGAGATCTCTGGAGAGATGGGAAGCCAGGGATGAAGGGAGGGAGGGAGGGAGGAAGAGAGGGATGGATGGATGGATGGGAAAGAGGGAGGGAGGGAGGGGGGAAAGAAGGAAGGAAGGAAGGAAGTAAGTCTGCAGAGCACTGGAAAGAGAGGAGGGGGGAACTGGAGATCTCTGGAGAGATGGGAAGCCAGGGATGAAGGGAGGGAGGGAGGGAGGGAGGGAGGGGGGAAAGAAGGAAGGAAGGAAGGAAGTAAGTCTGCAGAGCACTGGAAAGAGAGGAGGGGGGAACTGGAGATCTCTGGAGAGATGGGAAGCCAGGGATGAAGGGAGGGAGGGAGGGAGGGAGGGAGGGGGGAAAGAAGGAAGGAAGGAAGGAAGGAAGTCTGCAGAGCACTGGAAAGAGAGGAGGAGGGGAACTGGAGATCTCTGGAGAGATAGGAAGCCAGGGATGAAGGGAGGAAGGAAGGGAGGGAGGGAGGAAGGAAGGAAGGAAGGAAGTCTGCAGGGTACTGGAAAGAGAGGAGTGGGGTGGGGGAGGGGAACAAGATCTCTGGAGAGATAGGAAGCCAGAGTGGCTGCAGATTATTGGAGAGAAGGGAAGCCAGACCACTAGAGAGCTGGGAAATTGGGTGGCTATAGACCACTAGAGGGACAAGAAGGCAGAGAAAAGTACTTGCAATTAAAAGACAGAACAATCACACAGAGACTTTTGGACACCTTTGAAGTAAGATCAAGTGCATGAAACCAGGGCTCATTTTGAATTTCCTCAAAATGTTCTTTGTGGTGGGGATGGGGAAATTCAAAGCATTCTCTTTTCCATGAAAATGGGGGGGGGGGGGAGGGAAGCGGGGGAGAATGACAGACAATGCAGAAGACTTTTCCAGCATATCCCTAACAGTGAGCTGGAGAAGAGGTATATTCTGATATTCTTCAATAACAGTCAAAGGTCAGCATTTTTTTTCTACTGCTCCTTGTCTTTGCAACGCTGCCTTTAGAACAGGTCAGGCTATTCAATCAATCACAAAATTGTGCCCGTCATCTTGATGGTCCCCCCCACCTGCCACTGTCACCTTTGAGGAAACAACTCTTCCATTTTCCTGGGACAGCACCGAGACCATAAAGTTCCTTAACAACTCGTCAAGCAATAATACTTTATTGATTTAATTATTTCCCCCAAGTTCCAGGAAAGAGCGATGCCAACTGCTTTTTAAATGGATGTTGTTGAATTTACTGCACAATGGCCTTTCTGCTGTTGTCCTTAATGTTGTGGTTTCCAGAGAAACAGCTGATCTTTCCCCTGGTTGTCAGAAAGGCTAAAGAGCATCGTGTGTCACTTTAAAGACCAGCAAATTTACAACAACGCAGCCCGCTAAGTTTACTTTATAATAAAGATATTAAACTTGAATGACCGAGCCTTTTTTGCTGAGTGCTGTATCTGCTGCTTTGTTTATATTACACTTGGAATAAAAGTCTTCTATGAAAGCTGCCATGGAGAATTTAGTTTGGAGTAGATTAGAGATGAAGAAGAGGTGGCACCTGAAGGTAAAAAACTAAAAACTCTTTTGAGTTGAGTTTAGGGATATCCAAAGGGTATGGCCAGAAAAACCAAGATGACAGCCACCATGGTGTGATTGAAGCTTTCCCTGATGCACAACAGAGAGCCCCTGTTGTGATTCTTTGTTATTATGATGGTTGTTTTAGTGTTGTTGTATATTTTTGAACTGTTTTGATTGTCTTTGGATTTTGTAAGCCTCCCTGAGTCTACCAGAGTGGTGGCTATAACAAATTTAGATGATGATGATGATGATGATGATGATGATGATGATGATATGGGCAAAGCTTCAATTGCACTGTCATTTATTTATTGATTTTAATTGATTTTATTTTTTTATCCCGCCTTTATTATCTTTATAAATAACTCAAGGCGGCGAACATACCTAATACTCCTTCCTCCTCTTTTCCGCACAACAACCACCCTGTGAGGTGAGTTGGGCTGAGAGAGAGGGACTGGCCCAAGGTCACCCAGCCGGATTTCATGCCTAAGGCGAGACTAGAACTCTCAGTCTCCTGGTTTGCCATTGGCTCCTTCCTAGGGCTGAGAGAGAGGGACTGGCCCAAGGTCACCCAGCCGGCTTTCGTGCCTAAGGCGGGACTAGAACTCTCAGTCTCCTGGTTTGCTATTGGCTCCTTCCTAGGGCTGAGAGAGAGGGACTGGCCCAAGGTCACCCAGCCGGATTTCATGCCTAAGGCGGGACTAGAACTCTCAGTCTCCTGGTTTGCCATTGGCTCCTTCCTAGGGCTGAGAGAGAGGGACTGGCCCAAGGTCACCCAGCCGGATTTCATGCCTAAGGCAGGACTAGAACTCTCAGTCTCCTGGTTTGCCATTGGCTCCTTCCTAGGGCTGAGAGAGAGGGACTGGCCCAAGGTCACCCAGCCGGCTTTCATGCCTAAGGCGGGACTAGAACTCTCGGTCTCCTGGTTTCTAGCCCAGCACCTTCACCAATAGACCACACCCTGGTGATACCCCTGGTTGAGTTTGACTCCAAGTGGCTTCAAGGGCCCACATTGTTTTCTTGGCAGTAGAACTGAAGTGGTTTAGCATTATCTTCTTCCAGGATATTTTCTCAACTCTCATCTACAGTCTTAGTGTTTCTCAGCGGTATCTTCTCCAAGTACCAGCCACATCCTACACATCTTAGCTTTCTGAGATCAGCCAAGGTTGGTGCTGGGTCCTGCATTGTAGATAGATTCAGGGCTAAAAGTAATGACCAAAGTTGTTTGTTTGCATGTCTTAAGTTCTCCCACCATGACTGCACAGCTGTATTTTTTGACAACACTCTTTCTCCTCCTCTAGTTTCTAGGATGCAAAGTTTTTATTTTTTGTTTTGTTACTGTCTTGAGTTTTTTTTGAGAGCTTACACTAGATTTCCATATCTTTCTTGTTGCATTGCTTTGGAAACCAGGTGGCTAATGTCCAGCAGCAGCTGTACCGAATACACTGTAGGGTACTTCATCCAGCCCAGCCTGTTGATTTGAAAGAGGACTAGGTCTAGAGCAGTATTTCTCAACCTTGGCAAGTTTAAGACGTGTGGACTTCAACTCCCAGAACTCTCCAGCCAGCATGCATGCTTGCTGGGGAATTCTGGGATTTGAAATCCACACATCTTAAAATTGCCAAGGTTGAGAAACACTGCTCACGGCTTTTTGAGATTCACCACCCAATTTGTGGACAGAGATCCTGGGAATTTCTCCAGAGGAAGGCAAAACCCTCTACCATTTCTCAAGGACACAACTCCCCCTTAACAGTGACAGTCACACCACGATTAAAAAATGCTTCCTGGGAGATTTCAGTCCTAATTTCTTTCCTTGGGATTGTTTCAAGGCATGGGAAGCCAGAGAGGCCGCAGATCATTTGAAAGATAGGAAGCCAGGGAGGCTAAAGTGGTTATTGTACAATGGAAGGCATTCACACAAATCTCTTGGCCACATGTTACTAAATAAGTGCAAGAAAGCCACACCGTACCTAGGTGAATTTGTCCTCAATTCTCTTCTTGCAGAAGTTGCCTGTCACCAAATTGCATGAGAACCAGTACAGAAAAAATGGAGAAGTTCTCTGCCTGGCATCAAGTAGATCATCACCTCCAACTACAAGTAGCATTGTTTGAGGAGAGACAAGGCTTCTGCATCTCTTTGGATTTCTTCCTCCAATTGGCCCTTCAGCATCATCTGACATTCCGCTCCCAGGTGCAAAACTGAATCACTGCCCAATAAATAATAATAATAATAATAATAATAATAATAATAATAATAATAATATATCCCCCCTGTTCCTCCTTTCTCTGACTGTGCTAACCCCCGAGAGACGAACATTTATTCACCATCATATTGCACTCTGTTGTAGTATACAGTAGATTTCTATGAGAACTACAAGGTACAAAAAAAATAGTTTTTCTTTTTAAATCTACTTCCAACCTACAAATAAATTACATCACCTTTTGACAGTCTAGCTTAGAGGCTACAAAACAATTTCTCTTGAGCTTGGATGGATATTAATATTTCCTTTCTCTCTGTCAGAAGAGATGATTCACTTGAACAGAAATTGTTTATGAGCGTGTCCTTCTCTTTCTCACTTGCACACACACACTCACCCACAGAGAGATACATTTGAGTGATCTCTTCATTAAAATGCAGGATCTCCAAATATCAGTATCCGAGAATCCCTTATATTTGTCAATGGGTTTCAGCGCACATATTGTGCTATTTAAACATGAGTCAATGTGCTAAAACCTTTTGTGATGAAGGGAGTATTTAGAAATGTGAACCCATGTTATGGGCAGTTTAAATGATTAATCGGTGGGGATAACTAATCACAAAACACCCCATTGAGTAGAAGGCAAGCAAAGCACTTGATTGCAATTATAGATAGTGTCCTTTTGTAAGAATCTGGCTGGAGTCTGTGAGGAACCCAGAAGAATTGTTGGAAATAGAGCTTGTGTTTCAGGCTCATGTTCTGCTTTGCATCATGCTAGCTTCCTATTTTTTGTAAAAATACAAACTTAAAAATAGGTAGGGTAAGGAACTACCTCTGGAGTAGGAAAACTGGGGTCCTCTTTACAAAGTGTTGTTGGCTTTAGCCACTCACTACAAAAACTGCATTCCCTTACAACACTGATAGGACTGTTTTGGCAAGCCGATTGACACTTCTAGGAGCCATGCTGGGGACAGGAACAATTAGGTTTAACCTAGAGGGAAATTAACTTATGTTCCATGTGGATTTTTAGTACTTTCTGGAATTGCTTTCTCCTGGGTGTAAAGATCAAGGGGAGAAAACCATTCGGTACACCTTTTGCATACAAGCCATGTTCAAGGGGTGGGAGACTTGTGGCTTCCAAGTATTGCTGATTTACAATTAACATAAGCTCTAGGCAGCCTGGTTAATGGGAAGAGATACTGGGAGGTAATTTCAGCCAGACCTGCAGAGTCACAGGTCTCCCCACCTTTGTCATAATGGATACATTCTTTTCAGAATTAAAGCTGCACCCCCAAAATACAAATATCTCTGTGGCAAGAAATTGGTTCCCAAGGGAGTAGTTGGTGAGTCCTGGGGTGGGGTGGGAGCCACATTGCATCGGGAACTACGAGTAGGGTGACTAAGTCACTGAAATTCTAGAGAAGTCAAATCTCTGTTTTCAAAACTTGAAGGGTTAAATATTTGTGGATTAAACAATACAGGTAGTCCTTGACTTACGACCATCCGTTTAGTGACTGTTTGAAGTTATGACGGCGCTGAAAAAAGTGACTGGCTTCTGATAAGCAAAGTCAACGGGGGAAGCCGGATTCACTTAATGACTGCAGCAGAAAAGGACGTAAAATCGGGCGTGACTCACTTAACTACCACCTAGCTTAGCGACGGAAGTTCCAGTTCCACTTGTGGTTGTAAGTCGAGGACTACCTGTAACCATAAAAAAAAAAATAGTGGGAAGCAATGGTGTCCATGATAGCGGTGGGATCAAAATTGACAAAATGGCAGAGGGAGCATTGCAATGGAATCCTCACATTGCACATGTATGTGACATTGACACGTGTGCAAAATGAGCGAGGCTTGCATCACCATACTCCGTCCACCTTCTTCCTGATTATGAGTGTGCTGGTGAGAAAAGTCAATCCTTGATTTATATGGGTTGTCCTCCTCCGAAGTGACATGGGCGCCAAAGCTTTTGCCTTGAGGTGAGGTGAACAAGAAATACTGAGTGAAACTTCACTTGTCAGGCGTTGCAGTGACAGAAAGATCTTTTCATCGATCATGGCATTAATATATCAAAGAAAATTTCAAAAATGGAAAGAAAGGGAGAGATATAGTTATCTACTGTTAGCCTTTCACATGAAAAGAATGAAAGGTGTCCTTTCTGAGCATGAATAGGACATATCAAAAGAGCTTTGTATATTTTCTCCCTGACAGAATAGATATAATTTACTCTCCAAATCAAAAGGCCAAGAGAGGGGGGAGATGAGGGAAAAAGAAAAAAAAGGCAGTGTTTTTCCATCACGGTTATAACAAATTTATTATTTTAATTTATATGACCGCCCATCTCCCCCAACAAATAGACATTTGTTCCTGGCCTACAATGGCTTCCTAGACTTTTGCTATTGACCATTAAATGACTGCTCTAGATAACTACAGAGGATAGGTTATTTACAGAATTGGAAATAATATGGCCCTAATAGATGGAAGAGAAGGAGACTGGTTTTTCCTCTTTAGCAGAAGGTGGGGAAAAGACAGGTGAGGGCTGTATGTCTATGAAGGTTCTCAGTCATCCAGGTGGAATTGTCTGTAGCTTGAATCATGTCAACTGGATTTCTATTTTCTCAGTGGAAACGTTTTGCTCCTTATCCAAGAAGCTCCTTGGATAAGGAGCGAAACGTTTCCACTGAGAAAATAGAAATCCAGTTGACATGATTCAAGCTACAGACAGGTGAGGGCTGTTGATAGACTGGACAATAATCTTGGGCAAGGCCAAATGGTCTATTATGTCATAGTCCATGATGGCCAACAAGAGGTTGATTCAAGCAAATGTAGACCATGCAACCTGGTGTTGTCCAGATATGTTGGACTTTGAAAATCCCTAGCCAGAAGGGCCATTGTCCCTGATATCCAAATATCTAGTGACCACCAAGCTGGGAAAGGCTACTGTTCACAGTCAATTGATCTCTGGTGGTCTTCTGATTGGCCTATTGGAGAACAGGTTCCTCACATCAGTGTTTTCCTCTGGAGTCTGTTTGTTACTGCTGTTATTGTTTTTGGAGAACTTGGGTGGAAAAGGATATTATTAATAAACGTAAACCAGCTTATTGTGAATTCAAAGCATTTAATGCACTGCAGTCTACTTAATAGCAACATATTCAGTTAAAAATCTTTCGACTGTTAAATGTGAACCTGATGCATTAGCAACTTCTGAAACCCTCAAATCATTTGTTTTATTAGAAAATGTTTTGGAAGATTCTAATCCATAGCTGTAGACAGCTGTAAAGTGTTACAAGCATAGATATTGGCAACTTGTAATGACTACTGGAACAAAGAGTTGGAATATCCAATCTTAATAAATCAATAGGTATGTGTTCTAAAATTGCTTAAATATGTCTTGTATGGTCTTAGGATGAGATTTATCATAAAGAGAGAGATAATTTCCCATGTTTATTAGACACGTTAGCAGTTATTTAAATAGGGCTGGTTGTCATCCATTTAGTGTTGGAGATGAATATATTTATGGGGACTGATACTTATGTTCTACAGTTACCCAGTTTGGGGCTGATACTCAGACCATTGTTAATATGTTTTTGCAAAGGGAGATAAAGTTTAAAGATGTTTATGCAATACTGAATTGTATACCAAAAACTTGGAATTTGTCAGCTCATGAAGAACTTTGGATTTTATGGAGCTTGAAGCATAGCCAAAAATATGTTTTTGTTTTGTTGGAAATAAACTACTGCTCAAGCTTTAAAATCTTGAGTTGAAGACATGCTCACTTTCAGCCTTTGAATTTGACAAAATAGAAAGACTGACCGACATGATCCTGTATTATGAAAATTTAATGTCTGGCTTAAATCACTATTATATATTTATAGCAGTTTGTGTAGTTTGTTTTATATATGTGTCTCTGTGGGGTCTTTTAAAAGTTCCTTTCCTTTCCTTTTGCTATTTTCCTTGTATATCTTTTTCACTTTTCCTTGTCATTTTTATTGTCATTTTTTTTTTAAAAAAAGAAGTTTTCTCATGTCAGTGGTTTCTCTGGAGACTTCTTGGCCACCTGGACAATTTCTTGGTATCTTACTAATGTATTTACTTCTTCCAAGCATAAGCCATCTGTGTCCTACATACAGCTTCTCTGGAGAACCTACTAAATTATAGCAAGAAAGTAGGCATTTTACTATGCCAACGGATTAGTGTGTGTTTCCCCTGGTGCTTGTTCCTCGGGAGATCTTTTTGCACTCTTCTGGAATGTGGTACGAAAAAAGGATTTCATGTAACCCACAAGCAGGAAAAGGAGAGCGGAAAAGGTTAGTATGACTCTTAAGGGGAAAAAGAGTAAATTCTTTGACAAGAGGATAAGCCATTTAATTTTGTAGCCAAGCCAAGATGGGGGATATCAAAGGGTTCCTTGTGACCACACGATGATCACAGCCCATGGCTTTCATTGTTTTAATGGTTAAAGAAATGGGGCCACCGCAGCTCTTCAGTGGCTATTTCTCCTTGTCAAGGGTTCAAGTACCCCTTTGAACAGCTTCACAAAGCAAGGAGGCTCTCTTGTTTCTGAGAGCAAACAAAGTAGCCACGTTGCTTCATTGTACCTGCTTTGCTTATCATGCCCGTCGTTTGCAAGCACAGGGAGAGACAGCGAGGACGCTACAAAGGTAAGACAGAGAGGCCAGGACCAGTGCAATGAAGCCGGGAAGCATGCAGAACATGGCACCTGGAATTAATTCCATCCCATTTACCAGCAGAGACAATAGGAAGCATCTTTTACTGTCTTCGGCCTACAATGTTGAATCTGTCTGGGTTTCTGCTCCCTCCTTCCATTGTCCTGGGAAGCACAGGTGGGCTGTATGGACTTCACTCTGGGTCACATGACCAGGAGAGAGGAGCTTACAATGCAGCAGTTGCCACCATTCAAGCTGCTGCCCAACTGCCTCTCCCATAGGGATGCATGGGGGGAATTTTTCCACATGGTTTTTTCTACTGCCCCCAGTTGAACCCAGCCCATTTGCAAAGTCAGCGGGTCCTTCGCCAGCTTTTCCAGTCACACCAAATTTAGTTCCACTCCAATTTTTCAACAGTTACCCTGCTGACAGGTAGACAGATGAACAGACAGGGTATACATCATTTCTTTCCAACACTCCATTGGGTTAGAAAGAATAAAAACCAAAAGGACAAAGTGCGATTAAGAAGCCGAGCCCTCCCTCCCTCTCTCCTCCCTCCCTCCCTCCCTTCCAGATCTAAGCAGGGAAACCAGCTATAGAGGCTGGCCAATTAGGAGGGTACATGGTGCAGCTTCTGGTTATGGGTTCATTTTTTTTTCATTCTGGTTTATTACGGTCACTGACCAGTACAAGATTCTTCAAGGTATACTCATTGAACCTTACAATATGCACCATCTGATTTAAAATAGTTTTAAAATTATAAGTTAAATTACATTGTTCCAATTAAAAATTAAAATACATTCAGACCACAATGTGGCTGAGCCCCTTAATCAAATTTAAATATGCTCTTAATATTAGTCATAACTAATATTCTATCAGATGTAAATGCTTATAAAATAAAATATCATATATAAAATATGGTGTGATATATATATATATATATAAACCTTTTAAAATTATTAAAATCATTACAAGGAGTACATTACTACATTTTTCCTATCATAGTCTGGCGTATCTTTATAGCAGCTGCACAGAATTTGGCTACTTGCGCCGTAACAGTTGGATCTTCATCTATAAGTAACATTTGCATATACTCTATATCTTGCCTCCTAGGATATTTCTTGGTCAAAGGTAATATTAATTTACTCCTAAGCTCTTTATAAAAAGGACAACGGAGGAGCACGTGGACTGTATTTTCTATCTCTCCATTATTACAACAGCACCACCTTGCAGCTTTTGGGATTTTTTTATATCTACCATCCAAGACTGCGGAAGGGAGTGCGTGGCTACGAGCTAAGGCAAAGGCTTTCCGATGGCTAGGGATTTCAAGTTGAGTAAGGTAGTTAGCAGAATTAACAATATATTTATTATACTCTGATGATAAGAAATTAGGGGCCTTCTCTAAGTCCGTTTGTCTCTCTATGTCCTTTATCCTTTGCTTCAAGGCCAGTTTTGCCTGTTCATAATCCATCCTGAGAATTGAATCTGTAGAAAATCCTAGCTTGGTGAGACTATATTCAATATCCTTTAACCAAGAGGATTGGAAGTAATCTTGGAAAATGAGTGGTGCTAAATCTTGAGGATAATGCTTGAGTTTTAGCCAAAGATTCAGGGAAGCTAGGCGCACTCTTGCCTCAACTTTTATCATGCCCACTTCCAATCGAAGGTAAGCGTTTGGAACACATTTGGGCATTTGAAATACTGCTCTAATAAATTTTGATTGCACTCTTTCCAGGGATATAATACTTGAACTTAGAGCACCAACACAGGACTCATAAAGGAGCTGGGCTAATGTCTTCGCCTGGAAGAGTTTAAGAGCTGCCGGTATATAATACCCTCCTTTACTCCGGAAAAACTTTAAAATGGCATTAGCTGAATTTTGTCCGGAATCAGCTGCATAATCAAAGTGAGGTTTCCTAGATCCAGTGGCGTGCATGGGTTATGGGTTGCATAGTACTTTCTGTTGCCATCACCCATCTTCCTGGAGGAAGGAAATGCCCTGAGCAGACTTCTTCTCTGTAAACTTTCCAATTTACCCATTTGTAAACTGGTAACAACAACACAACAAAAACAACATAACTCTGTAGCATCACGTCTTGGCCCAGTAGCATTGAAGCATCTGGCCAAAAAACAACAATGTTCTTTCCTTCAGAGGATATGAAAACAAGAGCATCTATCATATGCTTCAGGAATGGGTTTTATGAAAAATAAGAAAAAGGAAAAGGAAGTCTTTTAGCCTGCATAGCCAAATGCCCAAACAATTACAGTGGGATGGAATAAGGCCTTTAGCAGTGATGAAAAACAGAAACAGCATCTCAAATATCATTCTCCCATTGAATACTATTGGGAGAATTGACACCAATCCAGATGGGTTGGATCTTCAATTCAAATAGTGTAGATGGAATAAAACATATATGAATAGAGTTTGCACAAAGACAATAAGCATCTGACACCAAAATCAAAGGCTAATTCCTTGAGTGGCTTCTGCATCTGGACCAGACTTCCCCCATTGGTCTTTGACCAACCCTGGTTAAGTGGGTTCAGGTGAGAGTGCGTGTATGAATGTATGTGTGGAGCTAGCTTTGCTTAGGATAATCAATAAAGCTTATTTCAAATCCATCTGGACCCTTAGTCTGTTTATAACTTTCCAAAATCAATGTTTTAATCGCCCTTTTGCTGTTTATTCCAAAAAAAGATTTTTTTTGTGCCCTTAAACTTATCTTTCAAACTTCTTTCGCTAAGGATTAAAGGAAACTCACCCGGTGCGTATTATTAAAACTTGTCAATCAAAAGGTTCTTAATAGTTGAAAAGCAGTTAAGAAGCAATTTCCAAAAGTGGTTAAGAAATGAGGCTCGGCAGAACTTTGTATCCATAATATAGGCTACACTGCGGCTGTGAGCTTGATGGAAATCCCTCGACTCCCAGCCGTTCAACTCAAGAGCCGACTGCAAAAACCTCAGTTCCTGCAGTTGAACAAGGAGAAGCTGTCTGGAATGCAAGTGATCTCATGCCCTCTCCTTTTTACGGAGAGACTTGGCTGACCAGAAATCACTGTCTGGCCGCCGATCTCTCGGCAATGCCGTCTCTGCTCCTTCAGAGATGTCTAGTTCGCCACAAATCCTCACCGGAAGTCCGATAATCAATAAAGCTCTAGCATGGTATATTTTGGGGAAAAATCCCTGTCTACCCTAAATAGAGTCTGACACCCACCTTCTTCAGGTTTGGGTTTTGCACTCCATATAAATGAACTCTCCTACCTGTCTGCTCAGGTAGCTATGGCATTTGGCTATCGGGTTGAATGTGGGGGTGGAAATAGGATTTGCCCCTTCGCTACACCAGCCATGCATTGCTCCTGTTTTGTAAAAGCTCCTCATGCACTTACTTAGGACATATACGGTAAGTTCCCCTGTCAGTTAAATCAGGCATTAGCTCTCAGACCCAGACCCCAAAGTTGGTTGGGAAGTGGGCAACCAGCAACCAGCTGGATTTGTTTATCTTTGCATACATCCCCCCCCCCCTGCCATTTCTGGCAAGTCATTTTATGAAAGATGAGGCTGCCAGGGGATTTGACAGGGTGTCATCAAGCATTGATATATATATATTCTTTACTTCAGAGGGAGATGGAAATAAATCTCTTATCATCATCTTAGTTATTTGTTTGGGGGGGATAACTTCCTTCCTTCCTTCCTTCCTTCCTTCCTTCCTTCCTTCCTTCCTTCCTTCCTTCCTTCCTTCCTTCTGTCTCTCCTCCCTCCCTCCCTTCCATTTTCTGTCTCTCTCCTTCTTCCTTCCTTCCTGCCTGCCTGCCCTTTTTCTGTCTCCCCCCTCCCCTCCCTCCCTACTCCCTCCCTCCCTCCCTTCCTTCCTTCCTTCCTCCTTCCTCCTGCCTGCCTTTCTGTCTCCCCCCTCCCTCCCTCCCTCCCTCCCTCTCCTTCCTTCCTTCCTTCCTCTCCTTCCTTCCTTCCTTCCTTCCTTCCTGTCCCTCCTCCCTCCCTCCCTCCCTCCCTTTTTCTGTCTCTCCTGCCTGCCTGCCTGCCTGCCTTTTTCTGTCTCCCCTCCTCCCTCCATCCCTTCCTTTTTCTGTCCTCCCTCCCTCCCTCCCTTTTTCTGTCTCTTCTGCCTGCCTGCCTGCCTGCCTTTTTCTGTCTCCCCTCCCTCCATCCCTTCCTTTTTCTGTCTCTCCTTCCTCCCTCCCTCCCTCCCTCCCTTTTTCTGTCTCTTCTGCCTGCCTGCCTGCCTGCTTTTTTCTGTCTCCCCTCCCTCCATCCCTTCCTTTTTCTGTCTCTCCTTCCTTCCTTCCTTCCTCCCTCCCTTTTTCTGTCTCTTCTGCCTGCCTGCCTGCCTTTTTCTGTCTCCCCTCCCTCCCTCCATCCCTTCCTTTTTCTGTCCTTCCTTCCTTCCTTCCTTCCTTCCTTCCTTCCTTCCTTCCTTCCTTCCTTCCTGTCCCTCCTCCCTCCCTCCCTCCCTTTTTCTCTCTTCTGCCTGCCTGCCTGCCTGCCTGCCTGCCTTTTTCTGTCTCCCCTCCCTCCCTCCCTCCCTCCCTTCCTTTTTCTTTCCTTCCTTCCTTCCTTCCTTCCTTCCTTCCTTCCTTCCTTCCTTCCTTCCTTCCTTCCGGTCCCTCCTCCCTCCCTCCCTCCCTCCCTCCCTTTTTCTGTCTCTTCTGCCTGCCTGCCTGCCTGCCTTTTTCTGTCTCCCCTCCCTCCATCCCTTCCTTTTTCTGTCTCTCCTTCCTCCCTCCCTCCCTCCCTCCCTTTTTCTGTCTCTTCTGCCTGCCTGCCTGCCTGCTTTTTTCTGTCTCCCCTCCCTCCATCCCTTCCTTTTTCTGTCTCTCCTTCCTTCCTTCCTTCCTCCCTCCCTTTTTCTGTCTCTTCTGCCTGCCTGCCTGCCTTTTTCTGTCTCCCCTCCCTCCCTCCATCCCTTCCTTTTTCTGTCCTTCCTTCCTTCCTTCCTTCCTTCCTTCCTTCCTTCCTTCCTTCCTTCCTTCCTTCCTTCCTTCCTTCCTGTCCCTCCTCCCTCCCTCCCTCCCTTTTTCTGTCTCTTCTGCCTGCCTGCCTGCCTGCCTTTTTCTGTCTCCCCTCCCTCCCTCCCTCCCTCCCTCCCTCCCTCCCTCCCTTTTTCTTTCCTTCCTCCCTTCCTTCCTTCCTTCCTTCCTTCCTTCCTTCCTTCCTTCCTTCCGGTCCCTCCTCCCTCCCTCCCTCCCTCCCTCCCTCCCTCCCTCCCTCCCTCCCTTTTTCTGTCTCTTCTGCCTGCCTGCCTGCCTGCCTTTTTCTGTCTCCCCTCCCTCCCTCTTACATGCTGCTCCAACTGAAATGACTCTGAGCAGGTACAGTAAATAAGTTTAAAAAGAAATATTATAGCAACCCCCCCAAAAACAAAACAAAAAACCTAACACCAACTCAATCAGCAGCAGCCAATACACAGCCTGTGCTTGAAAGGAACAAGACTCCAATCATCCCTCAAAGGCTTGTTGGAAGAGTCATGTCTTAACAGAAGGTTACAAACAACTTCTAGAAACTTAACAGGGTCAGGACTGTTCTCAGCTTAAACGCTTTGCTGTTCCACAAAAGGGAGTCAGCAGTGGGGAAGATCTGCCCCCACGGTCCTTGAAGATACTGGAACAGTCTTGACGTAGAGCAAACCCTCTCTTCCAGATTTTACCTGAATGGGTGGAAATCATTGGGAGTAGATCAATCAATCGATCACTCATGGTGGGAGGAGGTGGGGGACTTTAGTGCTCATATTCTGCACCCACGTTTCTCACCTGGTTAGTTACTGAGGGGGACCTAACTTTGGGCCAGACATCCCTTGGCCTGAGGCACTAGAACTCTTCTTCTGTAGTTGGGTGTTAACCCCCATTCTTCTGTAGAGAAATGGAGCCACTTTAGGGGCCAGAGACATGAATGTGTATACATGGATGTGGGATCGTCCTTTCAGCTTCTAATATGAAGAATATTTTGTAGAGTTATGAACAGAGAGTTATTTGGGGAAAACTCAAACTCTGATTCACTTCTGACCCTTTGGTGGAAATGCTGCAGTGGAGATGTGGGTTGTCCATTTAGGTGGTCTCCTAAATGACCACAGATGCATATAATGGCTCTTACTACCTCCTTCTGCTAGGATACCTTCAGATACACAGTGATCTGCCCTGGTACACATGGACAGGACCCACACCACTTGGACTAATGCACAGATTAAAACGGAAGTATTCCTTGGTGCTTCTCAACTCATCCCAAATTGGCCCAGAGTGTTCAGGCTGATGTGCCAACCTCAATGTTTCTTAAGATCTGGTAGACACCCCATTGGGGTTAATGTCATCCTGCATTATGTTTGTGGCACCTTTGACATTTTTAGCGACTTCTGAACAGGTCAGCCATTTTGCTGTGGTCATTATATTACGCTAGTGTTTACATTGGGCCAGATTACCTGAACCAGTGTCTCCTTCCATATCTGTTTACCTGAGTTTCCCATCACACCCTTTTCCTTGCCAAAAAAGGCATCTTGGATGGCTAGTAGAGGAAAGGTGTTCTCACCTATGGTACTGTCAGCCTCGCATGTTCGTCTGCCATGCTTCCCTGACTGTTGTACATGTGTAGTTTGCTGGTCTGCACTTAATTGCTTCAAGAAGCCTCCCTCTCGGCATTCCTGCATCGCTTGGCGAGAACTGTGATAAGCACCTGCTCTTTCAACAGACATTCTATCGGGCGGAGGGATGCTTAGAGTGAGAGCTGAATTGTTATGTCTTGACTCTGGGTGATGTCAGAGGGACGTTTTGATAATGCAGCTTGGGCGCGAAAGTCTTTATTCAAGGCTTCTCCTCGCCTGAAGTGTACTGATCCTGAATAAATGAATCCTTTAGAGCAGGGCTTTCCAAAGTTTTTCCCGTGGCGACACACCAACCGGCATTGGTGTGTCGCCGCGGGAAAACCCGGAAGTGCGGCAGGGCGCAAAAACCCGGAAGCGCTGCTGCGCTTTCGGGTTTTGCGCACTGCAGTTGGTGTGTCGCTGCGGGAAAACCCGGAAGCGCTGATGATTATCATCGCTTCTGGGTTGTGTGGCGACACACCAGACTCTGTGTGGCAACACACTTTTGTGTCACGAAACACAGTTTGGAAAGCTCTGCTTTAGAGTAATTGTCTGAGGGATTTCTTGATTGGCAATTCTGACACTGAGGATTATCACAGGTACCCATTTGTGGAATACCCTCCCCAAAAGAGACTTACCAAGGACCTACTTTGCAGTCCATCTAGCAGAAGACCTTTCTCTTCTTCCCCTCCCAGTGTTTTCTGAAACTATTTATTTGGATGTCATTTGGGTCATTTTACTCTGATTTTGGGTGCTCTATCCACCACCCCTTTTATTCTCCTTGCTTTATATTCCACTGGATGCTTCCGCTGTTTTCCATATTGCTGTATTTTCTATCATAGATTTTAACTGATTTGCACGCCACCCAGGGAACTGGGGTCGTTGAGCAATCCAGAAAATGAACAGAGAAATAAAAGGACACAAAGTCCCAAATTACCTGCTGTTTTGCAAAGAATTACTCTCCAATGAAGACCTTTCTCCCTTTACTTTCACAGAGCACCGCCAAAGCCTAAAACAAATAGATTCATGCAGCAAAGCACGAAATGACTGCAGCATTTCAGCACAACTCTCTATATTTTCCTGGCTCTTCCAAGCAGCTGCTTCTCAGTCTATTAGTACTGACAGAATCACCCAAAGCAAGAATGGAAAGCAAATGGAAAGCAGAAACAAAACACCCAGCAAAAAAAGATAAAATATCCCAGGAAGGCCATTTCGCTAACCATTACTGGGGATTCTTTTGCTGCCTAGGTTTCAAATGGTGGTTGCTTGGGAGAAAATTAGATGGAATAGATTTTAGACAGGCAAGGTTCAGACGGGGTATTTGGAAACCGTTCCTCTCCAAACCCCAGACTTGGGAAGCACTGAGGTTGTTAATATTATCAAGAATAAATCCCAGGGCAAGAGGAAAGAAGAAAGTCAGATAACCGTGGTAGTATGGGCATAAATCACTATTAATGTTTGGAGACAGGAGCTTTAGTAGGGTAAGTCTGGCAGAGAGTCAAGGTGAGCAGCGGAAATAAGCCATATGGAGTGAAAAGAAGGTATAAAGTATCATTGGGACTATAACTCTTAGACTTCCTATCTTTGCGATTCATAGGTGGAAATGTTTGGACTCTGTGTGTCTATGGAGAGAAGGGTGGAACGGTATTGCCTCCTGGTCTTCTACGGCAGTGGTGTCCATGTTTGATTCAGGAGAGGCTTGTAGGTACCAGCCTGTTGGCCATGCGTTCATGGGCCAAGAGACCTGTTGTTCCAGCAAGGATTCAGACTGAATGCTGGTGCTGGAATGGGAGGTTCTAGCCCAGAGCTTTCCAAACTGTTGTGACACGTTAGTGTGTCGGCTGCAGTGTGTAGGCTTGTCGCACGAACGTAACGAGAAACCTCTGAGTCGGACACTCAGAGCCTCAAGCGCCTCGCTGCTGCTGCCTCTGAGCCCTGCCAGGATTCCACGCAGGTCCTAGTCCCTGCCTTGTGCCTTGCTGCCTCCAAACCTGCTGTGATTCCATGCAGGTCCTAGTGCCTGCCTTGTGCCTGGCTGCCTCCAAACCTGCCCTGCCAGCATTCCGCCCAGGTCCTAGTGCCTGCCTTGTGCCTGGCTGCCTCCAAACCTGCCCTGCCAGGATTCCGCCCAGGTCCTAGTGCCTGCCTTGTGCCCTGCTGTAAGAGTGTGTCACAAAATGATGCCCTGCTGTAAGAGTGTGTCGCGAAATGATGCACGTCTAAAAAGTGTGTCACCAACATGAAAAGTTTGGAAAGCTCTGTTCTAGCCCATTGTGGCTTTCAAGTCAAGGCAGATGCCTACGTTCCTGCCAACCTTGGTGCTAACTTTGCCCTTGTGATCCAAGCTATGACAACACGGGGTGCAAAATACAGCAGGGAGCCTAGGAAATCAGGATGGAGATATCTAGTCCTTCCACTGGAGCATCCATCCATAGTCACTCCAGGCAAAGCAGATTCTTTGGCAGTCTTTGCAAGAGGGGTCCTCTTTCTTCGCTTCCTCCAGGGAAAGCTCAGATTTTTAGCCCTTGATTGATGCTACTGTTGGGGGCTTTGCTCGATTGTCTGCTTACCTGCCACTGTTTTCTCAGTAGGCATTTCCTCTCTACTTGTGACTCCATGGCACGGGGTCTGCAATTCACAGATGGAACAGGAGTTTAGTTGTGGTGGAGAAAAAAGACATACAGTAGCTTGAAGTATCCTGCTGGAGGCTATTCATACCCCCAATATATAGCCGTTCTTGTCATCTTCACATGCCATCCCATCATACTTCATCAAATAGCATGTGAATCAAGTAAGCCCTCGGAAGCCAGCAGTATCCTATGCAAGGGTGAATTTGAGCCACTTGGAACCCAGAATGTCTCTAAGAGGCCTTTGCAGTTCTAGTGGTTGAGCCGCAGAATAATGCGTTGCTCTAATAACCAGTGGGTGAACAGCTGCTGCATTTGGTAGTTACTAGACCGTAACCACCTTGCTCATTAAAAACCCTTACATTCAAATGAAATATTAGAGTAATTCTTTAAACAGGCAGAAGCCCAAGTGGTAAAGGCTGATGATGTGGCAGGATGTCCATTTGCATTGCCCAATGCCCTCCAGGAGGAAGCTGACATGTCAAGAGAAGAATTCTTTTTCTCTCTTGAAAAATGACCAGCAGCTTTTCTGGTGGAATCTCTGTCCCCTGGGGGTTTCACTGCAGTCACTATTAGCTGTTGTGATGAAACCTTCTTCCTGTTATAAGAGTCCAACTTTGGATTAAGCAGACTAAAACAACAGTGAAACAGAAATGCTCTCCTAAAACTAAGCAGGGGTGGGTGAGTTCAATCCAAGAAGCTGATGGGTCTTCCAGAAGCTCAGAAGCCCACAAGAGACAGAAACTGCTCTTATATACTAATGGGAGTTGATCTTATGATTGATGGATTATGTGCCATCAAGTCATTGTCATCTCTTAGTGACCACATAGATTTTCTCCATGATGATCTATCCCTAACCTGCTCTTTCAGGTCTCCCAATGGTGCATTCATTACCACTGTAACTGAGTCCATCTACCTTGCTGCTGGTCATCCTCTTCTTCTCTTTTCTTCCACTTTTCCCAACATTAGAGCCTTCTCCAGAGATCTGTATCTTCACATAACATGTCCAAGGTAGGATTTTACCAAGAAAACCACATGGTTGCTCTTATATTAACTGTTAAATCTAAACTGCCCATCCTTGATTAGCTTACTAGGTACATGGAATCCACATGTTGCCACTGCTAGCTCATTGATGTCCAGCATTTCCTCCTCCCACCCATCTTTTTTGCAGTCCTGATTTGTGGTGTCTGGGCTTCCTTCCTTCCTTCCTTCCTTCCTTCCTTCCTTCCTTCCTTCCTTCCTTCCTTCCTTCCTTCCTTCCTTTTTTTTCCTTCCTTCCTTCCTTCCTTCCTTCCTTCCTTCCTTCCTTCCTTCCTTCCTTCCTTCCTTCCTTTTTTTCCTTCCTTCCTTCCTTCCTTCCTTCCTTCCTTCCTTCCTTCCTTCCTTCCTTCCTTCCTTCCTTCCTTCCTTCCTTCCTTCCTTCCTTTCTTTGCAACAAAGACGTAAAAGAGCAGAACAGTATTGTTGGATTGTAAAAGAACAAGAAGGCGAAGAGTTCAGGTGGGTTAGAACAGGGTCCATATCATAAGGTTCCACCATGGCCAACAAAATCCATCAGCCAATCAGGAGGATGGAAGAACACATCCACGCGGCACGTGACATTCAGAGTGGACAGACAAAACCTTAACAAGCCCTTTTCTCCAAATTGTATTTATTTGGTCAATTTATATAGCCGCCCATCTCACATATGTGAACCTGAACAATGTACCAAGTTAAAAACACAAAAACAATACAACAAAATAACCAAAAGCATAACAACAAAAATCATTAAAAAACATTAAAAACAATAAAAACCATTAAAGATATTGCTTCCTCTTCTGGGGCAGCCTTATTACTAATAATGAATAAAAATGTAAAAACATCCTGGAACTGAGCAGTGCTCTAGTGACAGTGGCCACGCAATTTTCTTGGATGTATGATGAAAGCGGTTTACCATTTTCCATCTCTGAAATTGGTTTTTTTTCTTTTTGGACTTCCCAATCCAATCTGATGTCCTGGTGGTCTCTCACCCAAGGACTAAGCAGGCCAGGGCCATCCTTGTTTAAACTTCCCAGTTCAGCAAAGCTCAGCTAGGAGTGGCTTTAAGAGTGGCTTCTTAAACCTGCAAATATGCGAACAATTAAAAATACTTATGGAACAAATAGATAAATAAATAGATGTAAAGATGCCCTGGAGTTGAGTTCAACTTCTGGGGACTCAATCCATGGAGGGTTTTTTTTTTTAATTTTTGCAGTGTTGTGGAAGTGGTTTCCCCAGGGGTGTTGAGGGGGAGGGGAGTCAAAAAAGTCAAGATGGTGGTCACAACCATTTCTTCTTCAGCAAAGGGTGAGCTTTTGAGAGGTACCTCAAGTTGTATTGTGAGATGAGCAGCCATATACATTGACTAAAACAAAGTCTGTGATCCAACATGCACTTTTCTTGAATTATAGGTTCGGTTTCTAATAGCTCCAGCTAAAAGACGCAGGGACTAGGTGACAGAGGACTTTGCCTGGACACCAACTGTTAATCAGAGCATACCAGACAAACTTATGACTTCTGGCTTGCTTGCTTTTCTGCTGAAACTGCAATGTTGTGCAATTAAAAAGGGGAAAAAGTTCTAGTTGATCATAAATGTAAAATTCCAGAGACATGATGGGTTCCTAAAGGCATTTGGGCTGGATGGTTCAGCGAGGTCTGCTGGTTGATTGGTTTTTATTGTTCTTAATTGGAATGATTTTTGCAACCTTGTTCTTTGGATTGTTGATTTTCCTTTTGGTTTTAATCCCTGTATGCTGCCCAGAGTCATTGCCACGAGATGGGTGGCTATATAAATTGGATGGATAGATGATAGATGATAGATGATAGATGATAGATGATAGATGATTGATGATTGATGATTGATGATTGATGATAGATGATAGATGATAGATAATTGATGATTGATGATTGATGATTGATGATAGATGATAGATGATAGATGATAGATGATAGATGATAGATGATTGATGATTGATGATTGATGATTGATGATTGATGATAGATGATAGATGATAGATGATAGATGATAGATGATAGATGATAGATGATAGATGATTGATGATTGATGATTGATGATAGATGATAGATGATAGATGATAGATGATAGATGATAGATGATAGATGATAGATGATAGATGATAGATGGAGACAGACAGACAGACAGGCAGAGACTCCAGTGTGAAAGGACCAGAAGCAGGTTGGCTCTGGAAGACAGTGTCTGAGGGGATTCTTATACTCTCAACAGCCTAAAATGACCAAGAGGGGCCAGGGTGATCACACCTCCTAGGTGGTATGCTATCTGAATGGTTGATGGGGAGGTGTGTCCAGTTGCACTCGTGCCAAAGCTGCCATGGCTTGTGGTGTGCTTAAAGGGGAAGACTCTACCTTAACACTGAGCTAAGGATGATTTTAAGTTGCCTCAAGTTTGGGTTGGTAATGAGATGAAAGGGGTGTCATGAGACAAGACAGAAAAAAGAGGTTGCCAGGACATGTTTGTGCTGTCATTAAGTTCAAGTGGAGAAAGTCCTCCAATTAAACAGTACCAAGAAATTGATACACTCTACTACTGAACAAATTAACCAGCTGAAAGGAAGAAAATTTCTAGGTTGTGCAGCAAACTGTGAGATCTATCCAGGTTTGGTCCATCTCAAATCTCAGTGCCTTTTAAGCAGCTGCAGAGTTCTTTAGTTGTAAGCAACGTTTGCAACTAGCTGTTGGAATTCCACAAAAATACGCAATCAATCCATTACGGAGGCATGATCCCACCACGAGTTCATGATGTGTCGGGTGTTGAAGACGTTATCAGGAAAAATGCGTGCCCAGAAAGCAATAGAATAAGGTTACTGACCCTGTGTCAGATTAAATATTGAACATGGTTGCAAAGTGATGAGGGAAACAGGACTCTTGATCTATTTCTCCATCTGGATGCAGTTTGGCACTATCCCCAGTTCTCACAATCCACACATGGTTAGGCTATAGTGACACATCTGTTCTTCTGACCCTTGCATGGAGGCCTACTGAATGTTCACAAGCCCATATTTCTTGGGTCCCTCTGGAGGCTTCCCCTTTTCCTTTTAAAAGGCAGGACATGACCCCCAAAGTTTCCTGCTTCCTGTGTGAAACTGCCCCCTTGAAGATCTGCATCAAGATGAAAATGGACTCCCACCCACTCATCTGCTAGGTATATTTCCAGAGCCCAGAGGGAAATGTTGAAGTGGCCACAGACATTGGCTTTGACAAAGAATGGATTTCTTTTCCAAACTGTCTCTTTTGGATGTCTGGACCTCACTTTCTAAGAGGGTCTCCGGATCTCAGTTCTGTCATTAACGGTCCTACTCCTAATCTTTCTGTTCCTGTTTCCAAACTCTCCAATCTGAACGGCAGATACTTCCTTGCATTCATTGATCTGAATGGCCAAGAAGAATAAGCAATTGTTGAATGCTCACAAAACCCATCTCCCAGCAAATCTGACACTGTGGCTGTCAAGGAACCCTTCCTTTGCCAGAAGGACATGTTGGTGAATCCTGACTGTCTATTAAATCTGAGCCGATGTCCTTCGTGGTGACCTCCTTATGCCAAAGACGCAGATTGCAACATTTACAGACTTTTCACCTCATGGACAACCTAATCTTATGAGGCAAATGCAGTGAGAGGTTGAGGTCTGTTACATGGAAGTCTGCAAAATTAAGATTTCAAAGTAACGGGAGCAGCGGGTTCCACAAATGATTGCAGGTAGAGAAGCTGTTTTGGGAGAAATCAGTAGAAATACCAAATAACCATTGTATGATGCCAATGCAAAAAATTACCTGCCCTCCTCTTTCCTTAATAGGCACATGTCAATCTCTTTTTGCCCTCTAAATGGATGTGAGATCATGCAAGAGTCAAGCTTAGCTTCTGCTGAAAGATGGTTTTCATGCCTAGGATTTAATTTTTCAGAACTAATCAACAAGCAACTTGACTCTAAGACCAGTTATAGTTCCTGGATGCAGTTCAATTTTGGCTCCTTAATAGCATCTCTGACTTGCATTGGAAGGAGACCTAATTACCTTTTCTTCAAGAAGATATCCATAGTGCTGCATCATTATATTATTATATTATATTATATTATATTATATTATATTATATTATATTATATTATATTATATTATTATATTTATATTCTTTATATTTTAAATTATTTAATTTGTATTTTAATCTATTTATAATTGTACATTAATTATTATATTTTGTTGTAAACTGCCCAGAGTCCCCCTTGGGGGGAGTTGGGTGGTGATAAATTTGATTAAATAAATAAATAAATAAATAAATAAATAAATAAATAAATAAAGCTATTAGAATATATTGTTTTAGAGTAGATTCCTCTACATAAGGGGAAAGTATTGCCAGTGGGAATGGTAATTTTTCCAAATGCTTGAGTTGAAATTCTGTTACAGCATTATGTAGCATTGCTTCTGGAGGGAACTTTGGGGAACAATGGCATCCATCATCTGGAAACCCTGGAACCAGCCTGGGTGGGTCTCTCATCACTGAGGATAGGCAGTAGCAGCAGTGAAGAAATTAACATGGTGTCAGACTCTGCATTGCAATTTCTCAAATGTTTTTCCCTAGCAAAAGGGCAAGTTTTTTTTTTTTTTAAAAAAAAACCTGATTCTTAAGGTGCTTGAGAATTTTTTCAAATTTCTCTTGGACATGGGCTATTGGATACGATGGAAATGAGTAGTAGTGATGCTGTTTTGGGTACACAGAAGTGGTCGAATGGTCCCTGTGCTGAGCTGGGTGATGGACTAGAGCAGGGATCCCCAACCTGTGGGCCGCGGCCCACTAGTGGGCCGCGGCCTGTTAGGAAGTGGGCCGCACAGCAGGAGGTGAGCGGTGGTGTCAGGAACGAGCCTGTCCCTGCCGCCATGAGTCGGAGGAAGAGCAGCCGGTAGCAGGAAGAAGCTGGGAAGGTGCAAAGACAGAACCTGAGCTGGAGAAGCTGATTGGTGGGGACCCTGAAGGGGAAACACCTCCACCTATCAGCGCGTGGCAAAGAAGGGCGGAGAGGCGGGCCGAGTGAGGCCCGATTGGACCCCACTCACAAACCCCGCCCCCGTCTGTGAGATTGGCTCCCGCCTGCAAACCCTGCCCCCCCATCCACGCGATTGGCTCCTGCCTGCAAACCCCACCCCCCGGTCCATGGAAAAATTTTCTTCCACGGAACCGGTCCCTGATGCCAAAAAGGTTGGGGACCCCTGGACTAGACAACCCCTAAGGTTCCTTCCAACTCTACGATTCTATTATCTTTCTATTCCTCTGAAGCCTCCCTGGTTGGTCACGCTTTTCAAGCTGGAAAAGGCCCACGGGAGGAATGCTTAGAAATTAAAATATGCATGGAAAGGGAGGTTGCAAAATTTCTGCAGAGACAATTTTATGATGAAAAAAAAACATGATTAAAAAAAAAAACATATTTAGACTCAGTGGAACTCAAGAACTGTAAGAACACTTCATGCCACCCCTGGGGGGGAAAAAACTGGTAAGAAAAAAATGCAGGGCATATTTCCTCCCTTTTTTCGCTTTTAAAGACTTGGCCTGAATGTTGCGAAAAAGTTTTCTTTTGAGAAGATTTTTCAGCCCAACCCTAAAAGAGAAAGGGGTTCAGGGCTGTTGCCTTTGTGTTGGTCATATATAAAGTATATCCTCTGAGTCTGATGGTGTTATATATAGAACACTTGAAGCTTCCAATTGGGGTGGGGGGAGGGGGACAGCTTCAGTTTCTGGTCTTTTATACAAAAAATCTGCAAAGTTACTGAGTATGATTTCATTTGATGTGTTAGATTTACATCCTGCCTTTTGTTCATGAGCTCAAAGCAGTATAAATAGCGTTCTATTTTTTTCCTACGACAACCACCCTGTAGGTCGGTCGGGCTGAGAGAATTATCCAAAGTCATCCCAGGAGCTTCTGCAGTTGAGAAGGGACTTACACCTGGGTCTCTGCTTTACTTATAAGTCTCTGCTCCTAGTTCAACACTTTCACCTTTACACCACACTGGCGTTCACAAAGTAATTAGTCTTTCTTCCTATACATTTCTCTGTTTTGATAGATTTCTTCTTCCCAAGATTTTCCTACAAAGGCCTTGTGAGGTTGGTTCGGCTGAAGGAGAACCACTAGCTCAAAGTCATCTTTGTGCTTCCATAGTTGAAGGAAGACTAGAAACTGGTTCTCCCCATTGCTGGTCCAGCATGTTAACCACTACACTGCACTCCCATTTCCAGCTGGAATGTCCAGTGCCACAAAGCTTAAGAACAATTGCGTTTCAAGCTCTCCAAAAGCCAATAAGTAGGATTTAGAAATGACATGAAATCAATTAGTTCCACCAATTACTTCAGATAATATATCCCTGGAATAAAAGAATGGATGCTATTTTAATAGAAGCTAATCATTTGATAAAGGTAAAGGTAAAGGTTCCACCTGCACATTCGTGCAGTCGTGTCCGACTCTAGGGGCAGGTGCTCATCTCCGTTTGTTAGCCGAAGAGCCAGCGTTGTCCAAAGACGCTTCCGCGGTCATGTGGCTGCATGACGCGCGCGGAACGCTGTTACCTACCCACCGAAGTGGTACCTATTCATCTACTTGCATTTGCATGCTTTCGAATTGCTAGGTTGGCAAGAGCTGGGGCGAGTGCGGGAGCTCACTCCGTCATGCAGGGCTAGGGATTCGAACCTCCGAACTTGTGACCTTCCGATCGACAAGCCTGGCGTCTTACCCGCTGAGCCACCACACATCTGATACTTGTTGTAAAACCAGCCTGCTCCCCCCCCCCAAAAAAAAGGCTGTTGAAAACCACCTGCAGCTGTTGCCCCTGGTTATATGAAAATACCCAGCATCTTCAGCTCCATGGAGTACTGTGGGAGGGTCTGAACGAAACAATGGCATTCTTCTGTCCAAACAGTGAGCTCTGATAGGGCCTTCTTTTTCTTCTCTTCTTTGTTTGCTTTTTCAGAACAAAACTGTTGGGTTTGGCTGATGCAAAGAACAGGCTAAGAAAGAATAGAATTGGGATACACTCTGCTTTTGAATGATTGATAAGATGAAAAAGGAAAGAACAGCGAAAAATAGTGCCTGAGATACTTCTTCTTCAAGGTCATCTACAGACCTGTCTTCCATGAATTTATCCAACCCCCTCTTAAAGCAATCTTGGCTTGTGGCCATCCCTGTGCCTGGTGGTATGGAGTCCCATAGATGCAGTGTGTGGGACTGAAGACTCAAATACAGTCTCTGCTGTATCTAAGGTGGCCTGCCATAAGCTCTAGGATTCTTGATTCTTCCTGAAACCTTGTGAGTTAGGTTAATCTGCAGAGGAATGATTGGTCCTCTTAGTTTGCAATACAGCCCCTGAACTGCCTTCTACAAGCTGAGATGGATGGCCTTTGGGTGGCTGGTAGAACCATATTTAATCACAATTTAGGTGGCTGAAACGGACAGGGCTGTGATTTCTGATATGCTCGGCTTTGGAGAGAAGGTTGGGCAATTTTCTTGCTTTTTTACACTAATAAGCCTACTTTAGGGTTGATGTTACCCTTTCAGGAAGCCTGACATATAGAAGTGTCTGCAGATCGAAACAATGAAAGCAGAGTTGTGCTTCCTTCAGGAGTGACATCACACTGCACATGCAAAAGGGCAGAGGTTGTGTTGCATCGGCACAACATTGCTTTCATCATCTTCCCCCCTTGTAGGCACTTCTGGGCCACCACCCGCTTTCAACAACGTGTCAGCAGGGGCTTCTTCAGAGGCTGCAAGAAAGGAGACTCAGGTCTCCATGAATGGATAGAGCTTAGTCCTGCTCTATAGCAATTTGAGATCTGTATCTGTGGCGACACGAAGTGTCAGAGCCACGGGGGAAAAGTCCAGTTGGAATCTCCCATTTTTTCCCTCCCTACAAAAAGCTTTGCAACACCCACCTGATATTCATTCCAGGTTCCTGCCATGTTCAGTAAATTAAGCTGATGGACCTTGCCAGATTTCATGCATCATGCTAAGTGGTGGTTTGTTTATGCATAGTTCACTGAGCAAACCGCAGCTGGCTTTGCATATGCCCCAAGTGGTGATCTGTGATTTGCAAACTTCAGTTGGTTGATTTCATAGCCTATTTCTCAGAAGAAGAGTAGCCCTGGTTCATAGCACATACTTTTGGTTCTCCAGGCTTAGGGAGATCAGTACCAAAGTAGAGAGCATGTTTTTTGCAGATGTTTCACCTTGCTGGATTACAAGGTGGAACATCTGCAAAAAACCCTTAATCTCTACTTCGCTATTCATCTCCCGAAGCCTGGGGAACCCCAACTAAAACCATGTTCATACTCCATGTCAAGGACTATGTTGAGCCTAGAGCTGTGTGCTGGAGACTGAATCCAAGAAACTGGGTGGGGCCAGGGCAAAAACCACATTTGATTTGATTGCCTTGCAATTTACTTATGATCACATGTCATGAAGATTATAATATGCTGCTCCCCATTCCTGTATTCCATAACTTCTTCAATCAATTACAAGTTGGCGGCAACTCTGGGAGATGTCTGGGGGACGCAACCATGACTTTGCAGGCCTTGTGTTGTGCTGCTCTACACTGAAGGCTAAACTGAAGAAATTCACAGCAAGATTTATCAGGTTGTATGAACCCAACTTGTGGCTTGATCAGAGGCTGCTGTCAAGCTTGAGACCTGAGAATGTCAGCTCCTCTTTATGCATCCTTCCACAATCTGTGCTCCACAGAAGAGCCATGGCCTCAACTCCTCCAACTGTCAACTAGTGTGATAAATGTCTATGTGAGAGTAATGGAATACTATCCAAGACACCTGGAGTGACATCTGATGGCGAACTTTCCTAGTTTAATGATGAGAATGGAAGCTGCCTCTTAGCTAATTGCTTTTATGGGCCTCTTAAAACAAATAAACAAACATTTGGCTGCCTGGCATTAACTATGTTGACTAGGGCTTTTCACCTTTTGGAAAAACTTCAGAAGAAGTGCCGTGCAAGCACAAGCAGGGTACATCTGTGCTCTTCATTAAAGCAGCCCCACTTTCTACAGGCTTCTGTGTGAACCTGCAAACAGGCCTTGCTGCTTTTAGACCCCTTAAAGCAACAGCACGTTTTATGCAGCCTCCCGCAGAAGCCTAAAAAAACTCAGGTTGTGAGTGAGTGGTGAGTGATGAGTAGTGATGAGTGGTGTCTGCGGGGGAGATCAAAATCTGCAAGATGGTGATGCACCGGTACATTGCCCAAATGTGCATAGCTCTAAGTTCTACTCTTAACTTTGATGTGTTCAGAGCAGACCCAGGATGTGTGTGTGTGTCTGTGAGAGAGAGAGAATGAGAGATGAGAAGATGGAATAGCTTATTGGAGTCCATCAAAAAGTTTCCAGGTTCAACCTTAGCTTCTTCAAGAAGGACCAGACAATTGATTCCAGTCACTGCAGACTTTTTTGAACTAGATCTGGGGAGAACCAACCTCAGCATTCCAGATGTTGCTGGGCTACAGTTTCCAGCATCCTAATGGAAAAGGATGATGTGAGTCATGGCACCCACACCTGCATGATTGAAGCTCTTCCCCTTTAATGATGTCACATGCAAAATAAGGGAAGGGCTTCAATCACACCAGCACGTCCACTATCTTGACTGGCTACAATAGGGTGGGTAACCGTTTGCCCGTCATACTTTGCTTTTGAGAGGGCCCAATTGCCAGTGTGGGGTGGAGTGATGGTGTTAAATATATACAGTAACCATGCTCAGGGCTCCAAGTATCCTTTGGGGGAGAGCTATTGGGTTTAAGTTACAGGAAAGCAGATTCTGATTAAATGGTAAGGAAAAAAATGTTCATCCGCTAAGACTAGGCTGACCATACGTCCCGTTTTGAACGAGTCAGTCCCGTTTTTTTAGCATTTTTCAACCATCCTGTTGTTTTGTTATAAATCTCAATTTTGTTCCATTTTTTAAACCCGGCGGGAATGGCACGGAAGGAGGATCTGAGCCGGAGCTGCTGATTGGAGGCAGCTCGGAAGAGGAAGGCCTCCCGCCTATCAGCGCATGGCAAAGGAGGGTGGAGAGGAGGGCGATTGGCCAGACGGGAGTCAATTGTGCGGACCAGGGGGCAGGGTTTGCAGGCAGGAGCCAATCGTGTGGATTGGGGGGTGGGGACCCCTGTCGTCTTTTTAATGAATACGGAATATTACATAAGACCCCGTCCTGTTTTGCCATCCCAATGTCCCGTTTTTGTCTCAAGGAAATATGGTCAGCCTAGCTAAGACCAATACAACAGTGGAAGTAATTTCTCAGGGAGATGGTGGGCTTCACTTCATTGGACAGCCATCTGTCAGGGGTACTTTAATTTGGAGTCCTGCATGGAGCAGGGCTGGTCTAGTTGGTCTCAATGGTTCCTTCCAACTCCAGGATTCTCTGATTCCATCCTTTTCTCCATTCCTCCTCCTCCTGTTTCGTAGTCTGGTTTTCTGCAGACTCTGGAGTAGATCATCCATGTGGTTCCTCCCAATTCCATGAGTCGGTGCTTATGAATTCCCCAACGGCCTGCCTTTGGCTCAGACGGTCCCGCGTTGTCACACTATCCAGTGCTTACTTCCCAGCCCACGACAAGCCAGTGCCTCGTTCCCAAGGTTTTTTGGTTTGCTTTGCCTAGCTGTTGCCAAGGAACAAGCCAGAAGTGGCTGGCAGAGCAGACTTTGTGGCCTAGAGAAACGCCAACTTCAAGAAAAGTCGGCGAGCACACGTGTGCACTGCACATCTGCCGTTCCTCCGCATGGAGCGGCTGCTGACAACAGGCTTTTGAGGGTGCCGCAGAATGGCTGACTAACAGGCGTCGGATTTCATGTCGAAACCCCACATAGTTTTACCAATTAAAGTCATTGCTGGAAAGACCACGAAATGGGCATTGCCTTCTCCTTCTAGGTTTCATGTGCTGCTCTTCCAGAGCTGCCAAACCATCTTAACGCAAAGCAGAGCTGGGAAGAAATTCCTCCTTGTTAGTGGCTAGTTAGGAGCTCCAGTCTGGAGTTCCTAAGGGGATGGTCTCTACAAAGGAGATAATTGGTCTGAAATTAAAGACAGATATCTCTTGACTGGGAACAGGAAGCTAGCCTTACCAGGAGACGATGACTCAGTCTGAATGACAGACCTAGCTTAGATGGTTTCCTGCTTGAAACGGAGCAGGAATCCTGCTCCCCCACCCCCAATGCTCTTCTTCCTCCCTGAAGATAAAACTACACAATAATATGAATTAAGGCACATGTTGCAGGTCCTTCCTGACATACAAATCAGCTGCCTCCCTCTGCTTAATGGTAGAGTGGGCCTTGTTGAATTGATATATGGAGATATTAATGGCCCCAACCCGGCTGGTTTTCTCGAAGGCTGAGAAGATCTGGATTCCCCCCCTCCCCCCCCCGACACTGGGCCAGGATGTTAATGGAGCCTTGGTGTGGGCACATGTGTTTTTTATAGGGGTCTCAACTTTTTAAAAAAATAGGTTTTGATCATTGTATTATGTTGTAACTTTGTTCACCACCCAGAGTTCCACTGGTTAGATCAGTGTTTCTCAACCTTGGCAGCTTTCAGATGTGTGGACTTCAACTCCCAGAATTCCGCAGCCAGCCATGCTGGCTGGGGAATTCTGGGAGTTGAAGTCCACTCATCTTAAAGTTGCCAAGGTTGAGAAACACTGGGTTAGATGGATGGCTATGTACATTTGCTTAATACATAAACTAACAAAATAAATATTGAACTGTCTGGAAGAGGAAACTAGACATTCCCTGCCAAGCCTCATTTCTCCCCCTGTCTCCCATCAGGATTTCTAAGTTTATTCTGACCCCCACCAAAAAAAGCTTGAATCAATGCTTCAGGCTGCCATATACAGAAGGATTCTAAAATCCTAAATTCTTTTGTAGACTTTTAATGAAACAGTAGTTGTAGTTAGAAGATCAGTGACAACAGATGGAGCAGTGATATTGTGTACATGGCTCTTTATAAGCCACAGATCAACAATCAATGAACAAGCAAAAGCATAGAGATTGAGGGAAAGGAGACCAGGGGGCGATCATGATCAGCCTCATCAACATGTTCTGCAATTTCTGGAGAGCCCTGTTATGCTAACACAGACTTCATTCTCCATCCCAGTTGCTCCAAATTTGCCTCGCTTCATGAGTGTTAAGCCTGTGCTGCAAATTGCCTGCCACTAAGTAAGTATATTCTGCAGGGGCGGGGATGGGCTGGCAAGATGGTGGTCTTAACATTGGGATAAAAGCCCCCCCCCTTTGTACATGTGTGTGCATGTACAAAGGGGTGGGGCATCAATTGTGATGCCATGACTGCCATCTTACTTATTTCAACCCTCCTTATTGCTGCACTGGGAGACGTTTTAAAGAGTTACTACATATGACAGGAGCAGGACTCATAAGCATATAAACTGAATTCAGACGATGTAAACTCTAAACTTAACAAATGTGTCAAGGAAGAGTGAAAGGACCGAGAGGAAAGGAAAACCCAAGGAAGGTGTGGTGGGATGGAGTTGATGAGATTCTCAAAAAGAGAACATTGAGAAGTGTGAAGAGCAAAAGGCAATATAAGACGCATGTTGCTTGCTCCCAAAGGGAATAGTGTGATGTTATGGAGGTATCTATGATGCTTTGTTCTCACTCGCTGGATCGTCACCTTGTTGTGGTGAGTGGGCTTGTGTGTTCCCAATGAACCTTGTGAGCGAAGCCGTCGGGAGTCATGTACTCCTGGTAGGGTCACCCATGGCGGTAAGGTCCAGGGGGAGGAACCAGACAAAGAACGATCCAAGAAAGTCCTCAACGGCAGAACAGGCGGAAGATAACAAGGTGTATTGTTACAACGGCTGCGAAGGCGGATGAAGGCTGCAGCAGACAAAAGGTCACCAATCGTCATGGTATCCATGCCATTGGATTAGAGCCTTTTTATGTGAAGCTTGTGTGTTGATCGTTGTGCACCAATCTCCACACATAAAACAAATTCATGCACAGGCGTCTTCCAACCACACCAAACCCAAAACAACCCAAAGTCCCATGGCGATTGACAAATGGCAACGGGGGCAGGACTGTGAAATCTGGAATCCCCTAGTCATGGACCAGCACATGGGCGGTGGATACGGATTCAGTCGCCCTGACTCAAGGATCGAGGCAGTTGAGTAGTTCGGCAGCTGTATCCACGACTGAGTAGCCCTATTTAGGATCCACTCTGCTCACCCCATATGGGGAGTGGGCTAGAAAAGGTGCCCTAAAAATAGTCTGCCTCATTTTCTCCCTGACTGGATTACCGCGACCAGTGGGGTCACCATCTAGCGGTCGTAAAAAACACATGAATTTTGGAACATGGAATATACGGACACTGCAAGACAATATGGATAGTGAACGACCTGAACGTAGGACTGCCATTATTGCAAGGGAGCTGAGACGTTTTAATATTGATATAGCAGCACTCCAAGAAACTCGAAGAGCAGGAGAAGGACAGTTGAAGGAAGAAAAAGGAGGTTATACCTTCTTTTGGAAAGGACTGCCTGAACAAGAATGACGAATATATGGGGTAGGCTTTGCTATCAAAAACGACCTTGTGAAGCTCTTCTCAGAAGTTCCCACTGGGATTAACGAACGACTCTCAACTCTGCGAATAAAACTCGCCAAAAACCAACAGGCAACTATCCTAAGTGCTTACGCACCAACACTAGATGCAGATGAGGATATCAAGGAAAAATTTTATACCCAGCTGGACACCATCTTATCAGAGATACCAAAGGAGGATAAAATTATCCTCCTGGGCGATTTCAATGCAAGAGTTGGGCCTGACTTTGATTTGTGGCCAGGGATCATTGAGAAAGAAGGAGTTGACAACAGCAACACAAATGGAATCTTACTTCTGACTAAATGTGCAGAGCATAACCTTGTCATTACTAACACACTCTTTTGCCAGAAAAATAAATTTAAAACATCATGGAAGCACCCACGGTCGAAGCACTGGCATCTTTTAGATTATGTAATTGTCCGTGCTAGAGATCGCCGTGATGTACTTCTCACCAGAGCCATGACGAGCGCCGATGACTGCTGGACAGACCATCGATTAATTCAATCCACAATGGCCATAAAGATTGTCCCTCATCGTAGGCTCCAAGGAAGAAAACCAAGGCGTAAAATGAATACACTGGCACTTCAAGATTCTATTAAACGAGCTTGCTTTCAATCAACTCTCAAGAAACATCTGCCTATGGAACTTCCTGAAAATGTTGAGGAACACTGGATTAAATTGAAGACTTCTATTATTTCAGCCTGTGAACAAACTATCGGATACCAAACTAAGAGACATCAGGACTGGTTTGACGAGAACGATAGTGAGATTGAACATATTATTGACAAGAAAAGGAAAGCCTTCTGGATATGGCAAAAAGATATTAACTGTGCCGTTAAGAAAAAAATCTACGCCAGTGCAAAGGCAGAAGTCCAAAGAAGAACTAGAGAACTTAAGAACATATGGTGGATAAAAAAAGCCCAAGAAACCCAACATTTTGCAGATGCTCATGATGCACGGGGCTTTTTTAATGCCATAAAGGCCATCTATGGACCAACAAACCATGGTACAAATCCCTTATGCTCAGTAGATGGTGCTCAACTTCTAAAGGACAAAGAGTCTATTGCACTGCGCTGGAAAGAGCATTACTACAATCTCCTTAATCGTCACTCTACTGTGGCTGATGAAGTCTTCTTGCAAATCCCGCAAAAACAAATAAGAGATGAGCTTGCAGTACCCCCTAGTTTGGAGGAAGTCAGTAAAGCCACTAAACAAATGAAAAATAACAAAGCTAGTGGACCTGATGGGATTCCTGCTGAAGTCTTTAAAGAAGGCGGGCCTGAACTTACACAACAACTTCATAAGCTCATCGAAAAAATCTGGATGAGGGAGGAGATTCCAGCAGACTTTAGGGATGCCATAATTATCACTCTCTTTAAAAAGGGTGATAGAACAGACTGTGGAAACTATCGAGGCATCTCCCTTCTAGCCACAGCAGGTAAAATCCTGGCAAAGATCATCGCAAACCGTCTCCTATCTGTATCAGAAGACATCCTCCCTGAAACGCAAAATGGCTTCCGCCCTTGCAGGGGAACAGTGGATATGATCTTCACTGCACGACAGCTTCAAGAAAAATGCAAGGAGCAAAACCGCCCTCTGTACATGGCGTTTATTGATCTGACAAAAGCTTTTGATACTGTAAATCGTACTGCTCTCTGGACCATCCTTCTGAAAATCGGATGCCCTGATAAACATCTTTGCAGAAGCATATGAAAAGCTCGGCCTCTCGATTAACATTAAAAAAACCAAAGTGCTTTACCAGCAAGTTCGAACCAATCCCTCCGCAGCGCCATCAATCCAGCTTAAAGGTGTGTCACTAGAAAATGTCGACCACTTTTCTTATCTCGGCAGCCATCTATCTACAAAAGCCGACATCGACGCTGAAATTCAGCATCGCCTGAGCTCTGCGAGTGTAGCTTTCTTCCGAATGAAGCGTAGAGTGTTTGAGGATCGGGACATTTGCAGGGAGAACAAAATGCTTGTTTACAAAGCCATTCTACTACCAACCCTTCTGTACGCCTGTGAAACATGGACCCTCTACAAACGCCACCTCCAACTTCTTGAAAGATTCCATCAACGCTGCCTCCGAAAAATTCTGCAAATTACTTGGGAAGATAGGCGGACTAATGTTAGCGTATTAGAAGAAGCGAAAACCACCAGCATTGAAACAATGATCATCCAACATCAACTTCGCTGGACCAGTCATGTTGTTCGAATGCCTGACCATCGTCTTCCAAAGCAGCTACTTTACTCCCAACTTAAGAATGGAAAACAGAATATTGGTGGACAGCAAAAGAGATTCAAAGATACTCTCAAAGCTAATTTAAAAAAATGTAATGTCAGCATTGAGAACTGGGAAGCCCTAACTCATGAGCGTTTCAATTGGAGGTCATCCTTTATTAATGGCGCTATGGACTTTGAAGAAGCACGAGTACAGGGCGAAAGGGAGAAAAGAGCTAAAAGGAAGGCACGTCAGGCAAACCCTCATCATGACCGTCTCCCATCCGGAAACCTATGCCCTCATTGTGGGAGGTTGTGCGGATCCAGAATTGGCCTTTATAGCCACTTACGGATCCACCGTTAAAATTTTACCTTTGGAAGACAATCTTACTCGGCTACGAGTGATCGCCAATGATGCTTTGTTTTGGCCCTGTCTATTTTTCTGTTGCTTTTTTCTGATTTTCTGTTGAACAATAACAATAATAACATTATCTGTTCTTAATCTGGCTCTCCAAGAAGAAAATCTTCTTCCCCTGGTAAATCCTGCTTCTATACTTCCCAGGGTCTTGGCTTCTTCTTTTCCAATGTACTAGTTAAGATCACATTTCACCCTTGACAATGAGATCTGGACATTTGAGGGCTTCTAACTAATCTTGTATATGTGTAGTTCCAGAAGCCTCAAAAATTGGGGTTCCCATATTTGTATGCTTAGAGCATAGCTTTCCAAACTGTGTCAGGACAGGTTAGTGTGTTGGCTGCAGTGTCTGGATGTGTCACGGCTGCTGCTGCCTCCGAGCCCTGCCAGGATTCCGCGCAGGTCCTAGTGCCTGCCTTGTGCCCTGCTGCCTCCAAACCTGCCCTGCCAGGATTCCACGCAGGTCCTAGTGCCTGCCTTGTGCCTTGCTGCCTCCAAACCTGCCCTGCCAGGATTCCACGCAGGTCCTAGTGCCTGCCTTGTGCCCTGCTGCCTCCAAACCTGCCCTGCCAGGATTCCACGCAGGTCCTAGTGCCTGCCTTGTGCCCTGCTGCCTCCAAACCTGCCCTACCAGGATTCCGCGCAGGTCCTAGTGCCTGCCTTATGCCTTGCTGCCTCCAAACCTGCTGTGATTCTGCGCAGGTCCTAGTGCCTGCCTTGTGCCTGGCTGCCTCCAAACCTGCTGTGACTCCGCGCAGGTCCTAGTGCCTGCTTTGCGCCCTTCTGTAAGAGTGTGTCGTGAAATGATGCCTTGGTGTAAGAGTATGTCGCGAAATGATGCATGTTTAAAAAGTGTGTCACCAACATGAAAAGTTTAGAAAGCTCTGGCTTAGAGTTTAAAAGCAATTTCCAAGGTTTTAAAATGGTATATACTCAGCTACCTAAAACCACTTAATAGAATATTGAAAAAATATAACTTTTATGAAACTTGTAAATCCCTGGATTACCTGATATTTTTCTTTTTTCTCCTTTTCCACTTATATATTTTTTCTTAAAATGTTCTCTCTCTGTCTCTCCCCCCCCCCTCTCAGAAGCTTCCTTACGTGGCACAATGAACAGCCTAGATCAGAGGGGGAAAACCATAGTTTATGGGCTACCAATGGCCTGATGGCCAATTTACTTATAGCTCTTACAGGCCCCCCAAGTTTGCACCACTAAATTCAGTGGCACACTGCCAAATAACATTCATGTAATTGTCCACTAATAAAATAATAAAATAAAAATGTGTTCATTCTCTGATAAGCTTAGCTCATCTTAGAAACAACAACCCCAGACTCCCCAAAATTGATACCACAAAACAAAAAGAGGGGCATAAAAACACCCTACCTTTATGTTGATGATTTTGGCATCCTTGCTGGCCCCTTTGTATTCTTGGGGGCCAACAATGATGTAAAAAAATGCAACTCCCAGCCAAAAAAAGATTTGCCCACTTCTGGAGACTATGATCTGAAGTGTGTCTTGCTGCTCCCCCACTCCCAATATATGATTGACTCTAAATGACAAATGGGGAGGAGTGATTTCCTTGTTATTTTGTTATCAAACACACTTTTCTCTCAGAGTTCAGGGTGGTTTCTATGGTGGCTTCTTCTCACCTGTTCAGGTAAGAGTGACTGGCCCATAGTCCCTCAGTGAGGACTTGAACTGGAGAGACTTGGTTTTCCCCAGTTCAGGTCTAACGCTTTAACTGCTACATTATACCAGCAGAGGAGGAGCCAAGATGGTGACCATCTACCAGCAATCCTAGGGCAATTTAGATGGATGGGTCATGGAATGGGTACCCATATAAATGGACACACACATGGCTTTCAACCCTCTGGTTGAGACTTTCTTTTAGAACAGGGGTGGGCAACGTCAGGCCCGTGGGCCATATAAGGCCCGCGGGGCTCCCGCCTAAGGCCCATGGGGCTCCCGCCCACAAACTCCGCCCCTTCCACGTGATTGGCTCCCACCCACAAACCCCACCCCCCAGTGCTTGTGATTGGCTCCCGCCTGCGAACTCCGGCCCCCGGTCTGCGGAAATCCCAGAAACCCCGCCCCCCCGGTCCCCGGTTATAAATATCCAAATGGCCCTTGGCAGAAAAAAGGTTCCCCACCCCTGGTTTAGAAGTTTATGAATGACTTTCCAAGGATGGTCTTGAAGGAAGGGAGAGGGGCCACCAGAATATTCAAGCAGCTCTTCAGCGTTGATTGTGCAAGAGAACTAAGAAAAAGAAAAAGTGTAGTGTAAAAGAATCTAAAGAAAGCAATTAAGCCTTTTTGTTCCTCATGTCGACCTGGTGAGGAAGGCCTAGGAGCTTAATCACAAGGTGTTTCAGAAGAGCTGAAGAATGAACCTGGAGCTGAGCTGTCCACAAAAGAAGAGTAATCTCATTGCTCTGATGCAATTGTCATTTGTGGCAGAAATTTCCTCCTTTCTCTTTCGCTCTGAGGAGAAGGTCAGATGTGATCTAATGGCTTTATTAATGTTCTTTTCAGGAGGGCTGCTCGGGTGAATACAGTCAACCCCTGAGTAAAAGAAAAGAGCTTCTCCATCACAATTGCTATTAGGTAAAATTATGTTATGGCCTCTTTTCAGGCCAGTAATGTCCTTTCGGAGTTGTTCACGAAAATCTACTCATTCAGTTGATGCCTGGTTGGCTGTACATTAGTAGCCAAATGTCACCCTTGAGCCAGGAGTGGACTGGAAAAGTACTCAACTGATGATTGATGTGGTGGTTCTCTAATGCAGGGAGACCAGCCTTAAATCTCATCATTATCTCCATGTTAACAGCTTGGCTTAGTGATGTCAGAGTTCCCGGGATGAAGATGTGGTTTCAATTTTTACCTCAAAAATAGTGCTTTGGGGTGGACGTATTTTCCCTTGTCTAGCCTTCCCCACCTCACTTGCCATTGTTAAATGCCATTGTTTTCTGTGACTGCTAATGCATAGGTTTTATTCCCATTATACCAGTCATGTTACTCACTGGTATAATGTAATGTTTCTAGACCAGCCTTCCTCAACTTTTTGACCCTGGAGGAACCCTTGAAATATTTTTCAGGCCTTGGGGAACCCCTGCCCATTCAGGCTCAAATATAGGCCAGAAGTTGCAAAATTATTATATTTGTTTCATGAGTAGGCCTGTATATCTGCCTTAACAGTGTTCTTAAACTAAAAATTAAGAATGAAACTTACCTCTTTAATGAGAAGTTGCCCAAATTTGAAATAATTTTTTAAATAAATCGTGATCTCCCAGGGAACCCCTAGTATCCTCTCGCAAAACCCTAGGGTTCCACGGAACTCTGGTTGAGAAACCCTGTTCTAGACTGATTCTTTAACACTGCTCTCACAGAGGAAAAATAAACGCTAGTACTTCATGGAATGTCCCAATATCTTATTCTTATTCTTATTCTTATTCTTATTCTTATTCTTATTCTTATTCTTATTCTTATTCTTATTCTTATTCTTCCACTCCTACTACTATTATACTCAGGGCTTAGCATGGAGGAGAATGAAGATATCTTACTACATCTTCATTACTTGTGATTGATTGATTATATGCCATCAAGTCGTTTTTGACTCCTAGCAACCGCATAGATAGATTTTCTCCATGATGATCTATCCCTGACCTGTTCTTTCAAATCTCCCAATGGTGCACTCAAGCTGCACTTAACTATACCTTACTGTAAGTTGGAGATGCTGGCAAAGAGCAGAAACAGTAGTCCCATCAGTTTTTACCATATGAACATAACTTGAGGCTAAATTCTAGGCCTTTCTTGGAGATCTTTATGAAAACTTATTTCCTAGCATGGATATCCCATTATCCATATCTCATGAATTTCTGTTTGATGCTGGGTTCCTCCTTTGAACATTTAAACCGGAGCCTGAAGTTTGAGATAGCAAGAGAAATGTCCCCTTTCCTACTGTTTGTGCCATGTTCTCTCAAAAGTGAGCAGTGCCAGTTTCTTTGGGTATCAGCATAAAGAACTGAGAGTTAACAGGCGGGATAAAAGATCTCAGGTTGATCGGACTGTAATATCAAGCAATGGATGCTAAGGCTAATGGTAGGATCTACACCTCCAAAATATTGTCCTATCTACATATAAATACAAATCACGAAATGATGTGGGATGGGCTTGTGATACATCTAAGAAAAAGAACCAGTTTGGTTGGTGCCTGGCTTCTCAAAATGATGTCTCAGAAGCATGGTCTTTTCTGTAGGTTTGCAGCCTAATCATAATTTTAAAAAAATCAGACAAGAACGTGGTAAGATGCCAAATGTTACCCAGGAAAAACAAGATGGCTTATAGAAGGAGAAAAAAATAATAATAAAAGGATAGCTAGTCTTAAACAAAGGGATTGACAGCAGAGCCATGCGGAACACTCAGACAAAATGAACAAAGCCAAGAAAAGGAAAAAGAAAAGGAATAAAAAAGATAGAAATGTGAAATTTGGAAGGAAAATTAGTGTAACTGAGGAGACCAAGGAGGAATATAAAGTGAAAGCAGAGATATGAGATATCAAGGTGACTTAAGTCTTTGTCAATACCTCAGAATAAATACAAGATGAAAAAAGGAGAAAGGAAAACAATGTGAACAAATGAAAATAAGATGGTGATGGTGCAGAGGGGTTTATTGTGGTTGGAGCTGACATGAGATGGAATGCATCAGTGCTCAGACAGAAAACCTCCAGGAATTGCTCATATGGTAGAATATTTTGTGAAATATTGATAGAATATTATTATTATCTTCTTCTATTATTATCTTCCACATCTATTCAGACATCAGGATGCTATGAATAAGGACACTTTTATACGTTGGCAAGGCTAGAATACCCAAGAGTCAACAGTCACTCATGGCTTGCTCTTTCTGTCCAACAGTTGTCTGCGGAGTCCTTGGTGCTCTCTGAGCTTGGTTGTTTCCTTGCAGATGTTTCATGACCCAACTAGGTAACATCATCAGTGCGAGTGAGTGTGGGGTTTGCTCCCTGTTTATATACAGTAGCTTGCCCTGCCCGTCTTGGTGGGGGTGTGGTTTTCTCCTTGGTAGTTCCTTGGTTGGGGTATTGTTTTCTGCTTGATCGTTTGCCTATTGTTAATCCCTGCTTATCAACAGCTTATTCAATAGATGTCTGCAGAGAACTGTCATCTAATCAGTGCTTACCTCATTCTTCCCACTGCTGTCCAGACCTTGGTAGTTGGTCTACATCCTTGCCACATCCTTGCCTGCATTCATAAAATCACAAAAAGAAGAGAATTGCTATCTTCCTCTGAGTTTCTATGCTTGCTGTGCTAGCAAACCTCCATTTCTTCTGCATTCCTGATGCATGCATGCTAAGTGTTTGGCAACTGGGCATTGCTTATCTAATTGAGCCAGCAATAGGATTCCAGGTGGTGGGAGGTGGGGACAACCAAAATTCTCTCCAATGAGCACATAAGATTCTGCAGGTAGAGATACGTTGTTGATCTGGACATGGCGTTGGCTTCCTTGCATCATTTTCTCTCTATTGATATGCTGCTCATGTAATCAATGGGTGGTTCATCAACCAGGGATTTTGCCTTTGTTGGAGAGATGTCAGTGCTTCCAATCAACACAAAATTCTATTTTTCCCTCTTCTCATATGCCCCAAATCATGCTTTGAGGCATTTAAACCTGCATGAGTTGAAAGTTCTGCAAATCTAGATGTTTCAAATATTCTTAAACCTCAGACAAGATCTATTCTGCTGTTTAAGGTGGGTGGCTGACACAGTTGAAAGCATCCATTTTATTCTGTGCAATGCGAAAAGCAATATCCATTTGGAACATTTGCAAGCCACTGGGTAGCAAAATCCCTTTACAAAGGCTAAAGAGCTGTATGGTAGTGATAAAACTCTTGCTTTCCATGGAAAATGACCCAGATTCAGTCTCTAAGGAGGACTAAGGGAGAAATTGGTTAATGTAAACTTCCCAAGCCTATGTCTGTAGATTGAGTCATGGCAACTGAATTTCTTTCTTTTGGTTGAAACGTTTCACTGCTTGTCCAAGTAGCTTCTTCAGTCTGGGCAAAAGTTGGTGAGGGGACCCCATAGATGCCTTCCAGGGTGGCTGTGTGACCTTACACCTGAATGGCTTGATAATTGGGCAATTGAGGTGTAGATAGTCTTTGGGATGTCTTACTCACGCCCAGGAGGGGCGTGGTGGCTCAGCGGGTAAGATGCCAGGCTTGTCAATCAGAAGATTACAAGTTCGGAGGTTCGAATCCCTAGTCCCGCGTGACGGAGTGAGTGTTGGATCTTTAGGGTGTACAAGCCTCTGTCTCAGTGTGTTGGTGGGTTTGAAATATACAGGGCTTAATAGGTGACAATCAGAACTTTGACTTGCACCTGGAAGCCAATAGTAACCACTGGAACTCATACTATGGTGGAGTTACATGGATGTACCAAAGTGAGCCTATCAGCATCCCTGTTGCTGGGTTATGGACCAGCTGTAGCTTATGAGTGGTCTTCAAGGGCAGCCCCATGTGGAACATGTTGCAGTAATCTGGGTGAGAGGTAACCAAGGCAAGAGTGACTATGAGCAGGGTATCCCAATCCAGGAGTGGGCACAGCTGGTGCACAAGATGGATTTGTGCAAAGCCTCTCTAAACCAGGCCTGCCACCTGCTCCTTTAGTGGAAGTTGAGGGTCTAAGAAGACCCCTGGATTGCAAACCAGTTCTGATTGGGGCAATGCAGTCCCATCCAGAACTAGAGATGGAAAATCTCCAGAATTCAGAGGTCCCCAAACCCTCAAGTACTGTAAAGCTTGAGCCTGTTCCTCCCCTTTCAGACCTGCTGGGTATCCTCAGCATATTGATATCTAATCCAATGTCTCTAGATGATTTCTTCCAGCAGTTTTGTATAAATAAGACAGGTGAGAGTGTTGAACTCTCTGGCACCCCACAAATTAAGGGCCTGGATCTCTCCCACCTGACCCCTAGAGCCCAATTTCACAAACTCTGGCTATCTGTGGAGCAGTACCTCTGAAAGCCCCAAGACTCTTCTAGATGACAAGAGCCATTCCACCATGCTATCCAAGAGTCCCCACTAGTGACATACTCAAAACCCAGGTAGCAAGAGGGACGCCCCCTCAAGGCCTACTCAGGTCTCAGGTATGTACACCAGGTCCTAATCAACCCTAATAAGATCCTGGATGAGGAGAGTTGCTCCAGCAACAGCTGGAGACCAAGACTACTGAAGGTCCAATGACAAGACATTGGGGTTGATCCTGGTGGCCTGAAGATGGAATCAGCACCAAATATCAAACGTGCCTTCCTTGTGAGTAACCCACTCTCCCAGCTGTGCTCCGAATCTCCCTCTGCCACTAAAACCAAGATCTTCCTGCCTGCCCTGTCTGGTTAAACCTACGTCCCCCATACTTTTCCATCTCTCCTCCGGGCCCAAGGGCCCTTCCAAATGGCTGATATTCTCCCTTCACCATCCAGCTGGTCTGTAGGTATCCTCCAAGCTTTTGGGAAAGGCTCTGCAGATGCCATCATTTGAACATCATAATTTACATTATGATTATTTTCAAGCATCTTTTGCTTTCCTTTCAAGAGTTTTCTCATTAATTAATTAATTAATTAATTAATTCATTCATTCATTCACTATATGCTACGGTTGTAGTTACTCTGCTGAATCAGAGGATGCTGTTTCTTGAGGTATTGAAATTGATAAATATATCTGATTTCTCTCCCATCTCAGACTATTTATGCTTAATAAATAAAAATGAGTACCAGGGAAAGCATATGCTGACCATAAGAAAAATCACCAACATCCATATTTAAGGCACATCCTCTGTTCCTGTGCTCTGCCAAGGCAGAATAAAAATGGTTTCAGAGCCCTCAATCAACCATTCAATGGGGCTGATCAGGCTAAATTTTTGATTGATCATTTCAGTTTAAAATCTCCAATTAAATGCTGGAGGGAGAGAGAATTTAGCAGAAGTTTCCCGCTGCTAAAGGAATGATTGCTTATTCAGGGAGCCACATCTTTTTTTTTTAGCTCCTGGGCACTTTTGATATTTTGAGAGCATGCCAGGGACATGGGCACAAGTCTGCAGTTTTCGTGGCTACACAATGAAATGGTTTGTCTTTGCCTTCTTTCGGAATGTTTTTGTGACTTCCCAGTTTAGTTCACAGTCCTGGGATTCTGGTCCTGAGCTTCCAAGATGAGCAGAAGGTTCCCTAGATCAGGGCGTCTTAAACAGGGATCCATAGAAACTTTGATTTCAGAAGGTCCGTGAACTTAGATGGTAGGGGCAGAGGAATTACAACTTTAATTTCACATATATTACTATGTTACGTATTTGTAACTTTTTAATATTTTGATTACTGCACTTGGGGTCCAGACTCTCGAAGAGGTCTCTGGCACAAAGAGAACCCTTAGTCTAAATTCTGGCTCTGTAGAGACACCTATATTTTGGGCATATCAAAACTCACCATCACATCTGGGATATGTTTTGTATGTTTTCCATGTTTCACATCTGGAAGCATGCAATAACTCTGTACTTTCCTGTGCTCAGCTGCCTTGACATGAGCATAACAGAACATCCCAGGAATGGTTCCACGTGAGCTCATTACATCTCTCATTCGGTGCATCAATGAAATCTCCTCCAATTAGCAACCCATGTTTTCCTCTGACCCATGCACCACAAATCTCTGAATTTTTTTTAATCCGTTCAATAGTGTCCGATTCTCGGAGACTGCCTGGACAAGTCCCTGCAGTTTTCTTGGCAAGGTTTTTCAGAAGTGGTTTGCCATTGCCTCCTTCCTAGGGCTGAGAGAGAGCGACTGGCCCAAGGTCACCCAGCTGGCTTTCATGCCTAAGGCGGGACTAGAACTCTCAGTCTCTGGTTTGCCATTGCCTCCTTCCTAGGGCTGAGAGAAAGTGACTGGCCCAAGGTCCCCCAGCCAGCTTTCATGTCTAAGGCGGGACTAGAACTCTCAGTCTCCTGGTTTGCCATTGGCTCCTTCCTAGGGCTGAGAGACAGGGCCTGGCCCAAGGTCACCCAATTGGCTTTCGTGCCTAAGGCGGGACTAGAACTCTCAGTCTCCTCACAGGTTTTCTAGCCTGGTGCCTTAACCACTACACCAAACTGGCTCTCTGAAATCACAAGTCTCTGAATACTTCCTTGCTTTCTCATCCAGTGGCCCCAGCAGATGTTCCATCTGTCAGAAAGGTGGATTGACCTATCGGCAAATTGCTGTTTCTCGGGTTGATTTTTCTCAGCAGTGGAGAAGATGAGATGGACCGCCTTTGACTCGCACCAAGAACATGCCCTAATAGTGAACTTACTTCTGTAAAGCTGCTAACGTGGGCTGCGGGTGGTCAGTGCCTCCGTCTTACAAGCCGCAGCTATTTTGTTTTTGAAATCATGAACAAACAAAGCTTGCAGGGAGCCATTGGCTTCAGATCAGAGACTTTTGCAAATTAAGAGTGTCTCAGGCTGGGATGCGGCTGATTTACCAGGTGCATTGTACTCAGAAACCAGCCTGGGCTATATGTAAAACTGGCTTGAATGGGGAGGTTGCATAGAGCAAATGTAGCTAAGAGCTATTACAAGGGAGGCTTGGATCAGCCTCATGCTGGTCTTTACAAGTGCCAAAGCATTCACGTTTTCTTTTTTCTACCAAATTTCAAAGCAGGTTTTTGTTCGGAATGGCTGCCTTGAATTACACTTTTCATGCAAATTTCGATTCATCTTTCCACAATGCACATCTTTAAAATAACTTTTGCAACTAACTCACAGTTAGTAAATAACCTGACTAGACAGTTTCTAGGATGGTCAGTCAAGAGCAGTCTTTCTCAACCTTGGCAACTTGAAGATGTGTGGACTTCAACTCCCAGAATTCCCATGCTGGCTGGGGAATTCTGGGAGTTGAAGTCCACACGTCTTAAAGTTGCCAAGGTTAAGAAACACTGGTCTAGAGAAAAGGAAGAGAGACATGATGGCCATGTTCAGGTACATAAGGGAAAGCTACAGAGAAGATGGTCACAACCTATTTTCCATGGCCTCAGAAATTAGGATGAAAAATAGCATATATAAATTGCAGCTACCTAGATTTCTTTTAGGCTTTCTGGATGTTTTTAAGAACGGGATGGACAATGACCTGTCAAGGGTTATTTAATCGATTTTCCTGCAGATTACAGAGGGTTGGAGTAGATGAACTTTAGGGTCATTTTTAATTATTCAGTGATTCTTAAGTTTGACCTAATCTACCACCCTAATGGCAGAAAGTGAAGAGGAACTAAAGAGCCTCTTGATGAGGGTGAAAGAAGAGAGTGCAAAAGCTGGCTTGAAACTCAACATTAAAAATCCCAGATCATGGCATCTGGTCCCATCACTTCCTGGCAAATAGAAGGGGAAGAAATGGAAGCAGTGACAGATTTTATTTTCTTGGGCTCCAAGATCACCGCAGACGGTGACTGCAGCCATGAAATTAAAAGACGCTTGCTCCTTGGGAGGAAAGCTATGGCAAACCTAGACAGCATAATAAAAAGCAGAGACATCACCTTGCCGACAAAGGTCCGTATACAGTAGTTAAAGCTATGGTTTTCCCTGTAGTAATGTATGGCTGTAAGAGTTGGACCATAAGGAAGGCTGAGCGCCGAAGAATTGATGCTTTTGAGCTGTGGTGCTGGAGAAGACTCTTGAGAATCCCTTGGACTGCAAGGAGGTCAAACCAGTCAATCCTAAAGGAAATCAACCCTGACTGCTCATTGGAAGGACAGATGCTGAAGCTGAAGCTCAAATATTTTGGCCACCTAATGCGAAGAGAGGACTCACTGGAAAAGACCCTGATGCTGGGAAAGACTGAAGGCAAAAGGAGAAGGGGACGGCAGAGGATGAGATGGTTAGATAGCATCACTGATGTAATGAACATGAATTTGAGTAAACTCCGAGAGACAGTGGAGGACAGGAAGGCCTGGCGTGCTATGGTCCATGAGGTCACGAAGAGTCGGACATGACTAAACGACTGAACAACAAAAACACATAATTGCTTAGTCCCCAGCATGACTGAGTGGTAAGTTGTACTGTATCTCCCTTGTTCTACTCCAGGACAGTAACCACTATTGTTTTATTTCTCCATCCCTTCATTCGATTTATATCTCACTTTTCCTCCTTTATTGTTTTCCACAACAGATTTATGACATAGTTGGAGCTGAGACAGAGTGACTGTCCCAAAGTCTCTCTTTGAATTTCCATGACTGAACTGTTGGAGTGTGTGTTTCCTTGCACACGCAAAGTATCAGAAAGCAATTAGCTTCAGAGACCAATAAATGACGCCAATCATTGTAGTAAATCAGTTGCAGTTGTATTAGTTACTCATACAAACAGATACTATTTACCATTCTCTTCCAGGTCCCTGGAAGTGTTGCAACTCTTTCATCACTCACCAGAAAAGATAAGGAGTAGAAGCAAGCAGTAAGCAGAGAGAAGTGAGCAGGGCGGGGCAGGCAGGTTCTTTTATACTCAACCAGTCACTTTCTCCCAGTCCAACCTACCTCACAGGTTGGTTGTTGGGAGGAAAAATAGGAGGAGGAAGAGCTACGTAGGTTGCCTTGAGATATAAATTGAACCAACCAACCAGTGAATAAGTCACCACTGGGAATTAACTGTGTGATTATGGTGGCGTACAAAATGGGCCAATTAAATAAAGACCATGGACCTGTTGGCATTTCTTGCTATTTTATTATGACCAACGATGTCCAGAAGATTGCAAATTATCAAGCCATTACAGCTTAGCTTCGAATTCTCTGACTCCTCCGACATTATCAGCCAGAGATGGATGTGCTATCTAATCTATGATTATTAAGAATGCTCAGAGATCACAGAATAGAGAATTCAGATTATTAAAAGATACCTCCTGTCGCAACCGATGTTAACGTCATAACATGAGCATAAAAGCCTATTTGAAATAGCTATAAAGGTTAAAATAAATGGTTTCTGTTCTTCACATGTTTATTAAAATTGTGAGGAACTAAACTGGAAGATTGATCTCTCTTGCCAAAGCCTTGAAAATAAAAGAGGGATATAAATATAATAATAGTAATACTAATACTACAAATAATAATAACTGGCTGATCATTTCTGCATGTTAAAATGAAGCAGGATCAGGTCTAAGTACTGGGATAGAGGCAGGGGTATCCACAAGGTGTGGTCAAAAAAGTCAAGATATTTTATGTACCTCATGGATGTCGCAATGCATGTAAAAAGGGGTGAGGCATGGTTGGAGCTACCATCTTGACTTTTTTGACCCCCCTGGAGACCTTCCTTGCACACAGCCTTGACTCCCAGTTCCAGTGGTATGTGGGCTTCTGTTCCAAGAAGAGGAGAAGGACTTGAGTTCATGCAGCGCCAGATACTCTACCTTCTTTTCATAGCTGAATGAGAATTCAGAACGTTGTGCTAATGGTTTTGTGTAAATGGTGGGGCAGGAAGATAGACAGGAGTGGGAGAAACAGACAAGGGAATAGAGGGTTAAATAAATATTGCCTTTGCAAGGGTTAACACTGGTGGTGCATTAAAGGAATCCTTAATATTTCCATTGCCGATATGGTCTCCCCAAACTGCTACTTCTCTTGTGACACCATTGAGTCACCATAATCATTCCCCCTTGAGAAAAATTAAGCTTTAGATAGCTCTTCAGTACCACATTTTTTTTAGTGCTGAAGACTTTTCTTTTCTTTTTGTGCAAGCCTTGTGGTAGAAGTAGCTCTTCTCCTTGTTTCATTACAGCCACTTCAGTTTTCATATTAGTTAATGTGCTAATTTGCCTTGGCAACTCATTTTGGGCTCCTAATGTTATTTTAATCTGTAGAGATTTTCTGGGGAGGAACTCCGCTTTGATCTGCCATGGGAGATCTGACAAAGCCAATCTCCTCTGAAACAATAACCAAACATCTGTTTAGAACGGTGCTGTTGAAATTGCAGAGAGCCAAAGGAAGCTTGGAAAATAAATAGGGGAGTTTGGAACTCGGTGGGGAGGAGTTTGCCAACCAGCCCAGGAAGAAGAATTGGTGCAGCTACTGGAGAACTAATCAATGCCAGCCAGAGGAGGCAGGATTCAAATGGTAAGAGAAATACATCTATTCATGTGAGCCAGCAGGCAAAATTCCACCCATGGTAGTCTTCCATTAAAAAAAAAAATGCAAACACTGGCCCATCCTCGGAATAACATAGTGCACTTCCAAGAGAACTTATGGAAAATCAGAATGACAGCTACCAGCTCAAAAGGAGAATTGGCACAGATGATGCCCCAATATGTTATCTTTCCTTTGCCCTCTTGAAAAGGGAAAAAACAAAACAAAGGCTGATATTTTCCTCCCCTTCATTTGCAACCAGCATGTAATTGGGCAAAACTAAGATTCCAGAGGAATACCCCTTCTGGAATGATTGGGAAATGGACGGAAACAGTCATGCAATTAATCCAAGATGGTGGAAGCAGCCACAGCTAGGAAAAAATAATGGCATGAAACCAGATGTACAAATATAAATATTCCAAAGTGCTGGCACTGTATATTCTGAGAGCCAGTTTGGTGTTGTGGTTAAGGCACTGGGCTAGAAACCGGGAGTCCGGGAGTTCTAGTCCCGCCTTGGGCATGAAAGCCGGCTGGGTGACCTTGGGCCAGTCACTTTCTCTCAGCCCTAGGAAGGAGGCAATGGTAAACCACTTCTGAAAAACTTTGCCAAGAAAACTGCAGGGACTTGTCCAGGCAGTCTCCAAGAACTGGACACAAGTGAACAGATTAAAAAATTGGGAGGGGGATTATGTATAAACCTGATATAATACATTGTGTACCACATATTATTCCATTTTTATTTTTAGATAAACATCTAGCCATTGCAGTGGAATCAGGATTCTTTGGGGGGAAAAAAACACAGTGCCAACACTTTGGAATATTTATATTTGTGTCTGGTTTCAGGCCATTATTTTTTCCTAGCTGTGGCTGCTTCCGCCATCTTGGATTAATTGCATGACTGTTTCCATCCATTTCCCAATCATTCCAGAAGGGGTATGATTTCCCAATGCAATGTAAGTCTATATCTAGAAAAGACCACATGTTTACATCACTGAGAGCGAGCAAGGATGACAGGGGAAAAGGCTAAGCGAGGACACACAAAAACAAAATGAGGAAGCAATTTTCTTTGCAAAGAAAAGTGAAATATCATCAGGAAGGAGAGCTGTTTTTTAGCTGTTCTGAAACACTTTGTGGAAATAAATGGTGTGTGGCTTGGGCTCAGTTCTAAAAGATAAACAGGGATGGGGGGGGGAATAAAAAAAGTAGTACTAAATAATATAGAAGTACTTTTCTAATGTGGGGGGGTTGATATTCTGTGTTTGTTGGGTGTATGAAAAAAATGTGTTTTGCTATATCAAGGAAAGAACACTTTGGAATAGCAGCCAAGTGGTTGTACCATTGATTACATTACCCCCTGCTTTAAATCTGGAAGAATAGCTCCTGTCTTGGAGGGAAACATGTGACATGGAATTCCCTTCCTGCCTTCATCCTGCCTTCCATGTTTGGCAGCTTAAAATGTCAGCCTTTCCCAACATCACCCATCAAATGGTGTAAGGAGAGGTCTGGCTTTGCATCTGAAAGGACCAAAGTTCTTTGCCCCTGACTTAACCCGATGTGATGGGTGGAATGGTCTTTTTGTAATTCGTTGAAACTACTGTTTGAGATCCATCTTTATTCCTGCATCCTTTCCCAGGTACAAGGGCTCAAATCAGCCTTAAAACAGCAAGGAATGTTCTCAAGAAGTTCTGCTGATGAGCCAACTGCAGCTCTTCCTCTCATGAAAAGGGCAGTAGTACATGAGATCCCTGCTACTTAAATATATTACCCATGTAGTCTCAAATGCAACACTAGTGCTAGTTCTGGGTTCAAGAGCTGAATCCCCCAGAGATTTGCCAAGCAGAATCTCTTCCACTTCCGGCAGAATTTATTCTCAGGAAGCCTGCTGCCCATCCTTCGACCAAATGGGGTCTCTGGGGGGGGGGGGACTTCCCTCTCTCCTGGGCTGTCCAATAAGAAACAAAGAATATCCCACCTCCAACTGTGAAGTTTTTACAGCTGTTACTTTTATTTTTCAGAAACAACATACAGGCTCATGAACAGCAGACATCCTGATGCAATAGTGCTTTATTCTAAGTTATTAAATAATTGTCCACTAACGAGGACTTCTCTTCCCTCAAGCTTCTGCTTTCTTTGTCTCTGCCAACATCTTCTGTAGCTGCTTGTTTGCTGCAGGTCTTCAGTCTCCTTCCTTTCTCCTTCCCCTCTCATCCCAGCATCTTTCTCCTTTGTGGTCAGATCTCCAAACTGCTTCTTAGCTTCTCCTCACAGGTGACCATCCAGCCCTTCACAGCCCATTGACTTGGTGGCCAATTGTTTCTCTGGCATCTGTTGCACAAAACCTGAGTCTTCCCTTCTTAAACACTTGCTCATGAGTCATTTTTATACTAGGGTACTCTCCACTCCTAAGGAGCCTCGTGTGGCGCAGAGTGGTAGGCGACAGTACTGCAACTGAAACTCTCCCCACGACCTGAGTTCGATCCCAGCGGAAGCTGGTTTCTCAGGTAGCCGGCCCGGGTCGACTCAGCCTTCCATCCTTCTGAGGTCGGTAAAATGAGTACCCAGCTAAGCTGGGGGAAAGGTAATCACGACTGGGGAAGGGAATGGCAAACCACCCCGCTCTATAGTCTGCCAGGAAAACGTCAGCGAAAGCGGCGTCCCTCCAAAGGGTCAGTAATGACTCGGTGCTTGCACGGAGGACCTTTCACAGACTCTCCACTCCTGTCCTTCCAAGACTCTGCCTTTCTTCTATCTCTCTTGTCTTGTCTGCCTTGTCTCTCCCTTCTTCCTTGCCACACCCAAAGTTGGGATTATTTATTTATTTATTTATTTATTTTTCAAATTTTGCCGCCGCCCATCTCCCCCAGAAAAGGGAGATATATGCTTGCGAGCTGGCTTTCTGTCTGCCCTTCCAAACTCGGCTGCCTTTCCTCCGTTCTTATCCCCACCCCCACCCCAATCTTTTGGCCTGGGGCTGATTAAACTATAAACTGGCATCAGCATGTTTGGCAGGAAATCTTCCCCTCTCTCCACCCCAAAACTGTACCTCTGTTTACTACCTACCCATCTTAGAAGATTCTGTTTCCTGCATCTTGCAATCTAGCTATTAGCTTTCATCTTTTCCACCATTTGATTACATCCATAATTCACTTTTCTATAGCTTGGTAGTTTTCATATTCTTTGGTCACTTCCATACCCCTCCCCAATCTGTTCAAATATTGTGTTCCTATGATAGGCTAATTCAAGGTTAACATAACACAATTTACTCCAGTAAGCTTATTTCTTGATTGACACAATTCACTGAACCACTAATCTAGCCACTGGGATATGGGTTCACCCTGCGTGGTAGGTGACAGTGGTTCACTAAATTTGGTGTTCAGATGTCATGCAAGTACAGCAAGCGGACAGAACAAAGAGCTGTGTTCACTCAACATGGTCGCTCATGGGGAATAGAACCATGCTGGCTGGCAGTGACCCAGCCCTCTGAACCATAGACTTAAGGTCTGGCTGGGTTAAGAAAACACACTAAGGCACAAGCAAACCAAAGGACAATTTAGCCTAATGTGGTAGGAAAATCCAGCTGAAAAATAAGAACCAAAGGAGAAAGCAGAAGATGGAAAAATTAAGGTGAAAGGATCGCTAAATGCCAGAACTAAAAAGAGCAATGACAAAGCAGAGGTCAGGATTCCATCTCTGGTGGCCTTCCGAAAACAACTGAAAACCTGGCTTTGCCACCTCGCCTGGGGTGTGGAGGTGGCTTTAGAGATACTTGAGTGGTACCACAACTATCATCGTCATCTGGATTTTATACTATATTTATATTTATATTGTATTTGTATTTGATATTTAATTATGGTTATGGTATTTTAATGTTTTTATCTTTATTGTAAACCGCCCAGAGTCCCCCCTTGGGGGGAGATGGGCGGTGGCAAAATTTAATAAATAAATAAGTGCTCAACTGAAAGAGTTAATCCTTTTATCCACCTTCCTAGCTAGACATGCAATGGATTCCTTGAATGGACAGTCAGCTAAGGAACTGTAGGTTCTTCCCGAAGATGGCATCCAGCCGCAGTTCCATGGCTTAGATGAGAGAACTGTTCAGCGACTGAGTTTGAGAAGCTGGTTTGGGGGCTTTCAGCCATGAAGTGCTAACACAGCAGATGTGTCTTAATAGTGGGGGGAAGAACCAATATATCTCATTGGTTTGTAGTGGCATTGTTTGATAAGTTAATCATTGGTGAGGATAGGGTTTGGCTCATGCAAAGAAACCACTCGCATGGAGATACTGGCAAAGACAGCCAGTTTGGTCTAGTAGTTAAGGCACCAGGCTAGAGACCGGGAGTCTGAGAGTTCTAGTCCTGCCTTAGGCATGAAAGCCAGCTGGGTGACTTTGGGCCAATCCCTGTCTCTCAGCCCTAGGAAGAAGCCAATGGCAAACCAGGAGTTCTAGTCCCGCCTTAGGCATGAAAGCCAGCTGGGTGACTTTGGGCCAATCCCTGTCTCTCAGCCCTAGGAAGAAGCCAATGGCAAACCAGGAGACTGTGAGTTCTAGTCCCGCCTTAGGCATAAAAGCTGGCTGGGGGACCTTGGGCCAGTCACTCTCTCTCAGCCCTAGGAAGGAGCCAATGGCAAACCAGGAGACTGAGAGTTCTAGTCCCGCCTTAGGCACGAAAGCCAGCTGGGTGACCTTGGGCCAGTCACTCTCTCTCAGCCCAACTCACCTCACAGGGTTGTTGTGGTAGAAAATAGGAGGAGGAAGGAGTATTAGGAATGTTCCCTGCCTTGAGTTATTTATAAAAATAATAAAGGGGGGATTTTTTTAAAAATAAAAGCTAATTGAAAGCCCTATTTCCAAAAGAATCCTGCAATTGTTAAGAGGAGGGTGCAGGGAAGAAGCGATTAAATAGTGGTAGTTGAGGAGCAGCCCTCGGTGAGAACTGAAATGAGAATTAAAAGAATTAAAAAAGAAGAAAAAAACCTTGTAGAGTTCCAGGCTCATAATTGTGGGAGGTTTGGGAAGATACAGCTTCAAATGGTTGTGAAACTCCCTTCAGATGAGAGCTTTGAAGAGCACTTCTAACCAGTTCTGATTTTGGAAGGGCAGATTTGGGTCAAAATCTATTTTGATTTGCCCATAATAAACAACTGTTCATAACACAGCTGTCTCATGAAATTATCAGCAAATGACACACCATATTAATAAGTCTTATTTTGACCATTTTCTCTCCAGGAGTTTGCTGTGCAAAGAACAAAAATAAATGCTTGCACAAGCATCCTTGATTATGTTGACATCTGAGTCATTCCAAACGTTCATCATTCCCAAAGCCCTTGATCCAGCTGGTTTGAGCTTCTGCAAGTAGAACATGTTTTCAGTGCTTCCACTCAACACCCAGTTTCTTTTTTCTTTTTTTATATTTATAAAAAGTAATTTTATTATTAAAAGAAAAAACAAACAAACAAACAAACAAAGACATCAACAACATCAACAACATCAACAACATAAAAGTGAATAACAAAGTACATAACAAACTTAATAAACATACATTCAAAACTAAATAACCCTATATAACAAAATCCTTATAACAACACATCACGTGAAACAACTAATTTAAAACGACTTCCTGTTTCTTTCTTGAAGATAGCTTCTTACTTTTAGTTTTAATTTTTGCTATATTTCTATTGTATTCCTCTTTTTATTAATGTTTCTTTAATATATAAATATCTTAACTCTTATTTTATTTTAAACCTTTCATTTGTTCTTATATTCTAGTGCATATATTCTAATATATTCTTTTTATTATCTCTTCTAATATTTTTCCATTACAATAGTTTTATTTTATATTCTTTTTGCAGAAATTCTATAAATGGGTTCCATATAAGTTCATAATCTCCCAGATCTTTTTGTTTTATTAAAATTGTCAGTCTGTCCATCTGTGCTATTTCCATCGTTTTGATTATCCATTCTTCTATTGAGGGGGTAGCTTCTTCTTTCCAGTGTTTTGAGAAAATAATCCTCGCCGCTGTAGTCAAATGGTATAATAGATTTTTTTGTTCCTTGTTCATCTTCATGTTGATAATTCCCAGTAAATAAGTTTCTGATTTTTTTTCCTTATCCATTTTGAATATTTTACATATATTACCATGAATTTTGCCCCAGTATTTTTTGGTCTTTTGACATGTCCTCAACACCCAGTTTCTATAGGATCACAATACCATTGGAGCAAATAAGGCAGGATTGGATGTTACAATATTTTAGATTTGCTTGATAAAGGAGAAGGAAAGGTCATCCATTCAAAATGCTTGGAAGAACTGTATGAGACAAAGACCTGAAGACCCAAAGTCACCATTATATGGAACACGTCAGGGCCACCTTATCTTATTTGCCTCCAAGAATAAGTCAAAGTTTTCTATGTTTGCTTTTTTGCCTTGAAATTTGTGAGTATAGGTATGTTTGTGCAAAGAGTCTCTTGATCCTACCTAACTTTCATTTAAATACAAGAAAAACTTTCTGATGGCAAAATCTGTACACAATGGAACAGTCGACCTTTAGATGTTGTGGATTCCCCGTTTCTGGAAGATTTTAAGAAGAGGCTGGAGAGGCATCTCTTGAGGATTGTATAATTGACTTTCCTGCACATAGCACTGGGTTGGGCCAGATGAACCTGACAATTCTTCACTGAGAAGATGCAATTTACACCCCACATTATACGTGGCAGTGGTCAGATAAACAGAGATGTCCCCTTGCTGGAAAATTAACAGGGCTGCCCAGAGATCTGGATTCAAAGGACTAACTGTGATTCAGAGTGTATCTGGGTGTGTACTTAGCATTTAACACTTTAAACAAAGCACATTTAAGGGCAGAAGTTTGTGAGTCCAGGAAAAGATGCAACTGCTTTAAGTGTTCCTGATAGATGCTCTGAATGCACCCACCCATCTGGATCACATCCTACTCTTTGAATCTTTGAATCTCTGCACAGACCCCCAAATTAATATTGTTATGAAAGATACACACTTCATCTCTGAGAAATACTCCCCTCCCTTAATCAAAACGCCTCACTCTTCAAATGGACTTCATTCTGAATAAGGAATCTCCAACTATGTTTTCAGGTATGCCTTAATGATGGCTTAACATTATGAGTTCCTCGGAGAAATATTGCTGGTCACCAAAAATACCTCTGCTTTTTTCCCCCGCTATGTAATTACATCTCTTTATACCAGACTTGGTGGTCTGCTTCCAATCTGCCTTTTAAAACAAGCCTCACCCCCCCCCCCCCACATTACAGGCATAGATGTTAATCACACGCTGAATGTAGTTTATTAAAGATCAGCTCACATGCCAGGGGAAAATGATGAAAGGTTTTAATTAAGCATTGATGGACAAAAGCTTGAAGTTAGCACAAAAGGAGATAGGGGGCGGGGACTTGGGTTACAAAAATCCAGCTGAACACTAGATGGCAGCAAAGATATGGGGTTCTGTTGCCATCTAATGGTGATCTGGATTTTTGCAACCCAGATATGATAGTCCTCAGCTGGAGAGTCAACAAAGCAAAAAAAAGAAAGTTAGTAACTGGGAAACCTGTACATTCTTATGGAAGAATGAATAGAAAACTTGAAACATCAGAGAGACCACTGGAAAGAAAGTTATCTGAAAGATCAAATTTGTGGCCCTGAATTTATCTGAGCTTGAAAGAGCAATAATGGTTGAGGTTGTACACCTTCAGGAAGGCTTCACTGAATGGCATTGTTGGTGTGTGGGCATCAATGCAAAACTTTATGGGTGTTAATTGGACAGGATATTAAAAATGGGCATTGAGATACGAGCTTTGAGAAATGTTTAATCTGCATTCACAAGGTTGGTGACCTTGGTCAGCCAAGGAGATAGCAGTTTCTTCAATTATATCTCAGAGCAGTCCCTCTGCTGGATGAACTGGCAGATTATTTATTGCACATTTTATTTCTTTGGCACGGATAAAATAAAACTAAACCCACAACACAGTGTGAAGTGGCTTTTGATGTGCTACTCTAAATCCTTACTCCCAGCAGGGATGCTGGATCATTTCTCATGTCATGCCTGCAACTTCCAACTTAGTGCTGGAGCAGGAACTCTGTGGTATTCCACATGTTGCTGAAGTTCAACCCCTCATAGTGGGGGATACTGGGAATGTTCAGCAATATCTTCATTGGTGCTGCAGAGGACTGTTGAGGACACCAGGACACCATGGATAGCCAGGAAAACAAACAAATGGATCACGGAACAAATCAATATAGACTTTTCACTTGAGGCATGAATGATCCAGCTCAAACTGTCGTATCTTGGGCACATTTTGTGAAGGCCCAGCTCTCTTGAGAAGTCCATAATGCTGGAAAAATTGAAGGAAAAAGAAGAAGTGGATGGCCAGCAGCAATGTGGATGGACTCAACTGCAAGAGTGATGGGTGCGCTGTTGGGGGCAGACCATCCTGGAGAAAATCTATCTATATGGTTGCTTAGAGTTGACACCAACTTGATGGCACACAATGAGTCAATCAATCAATCAATCAATCAATCAATGGGAAGGAAAGAGAAGAAGAGGATGACCAGCAGCAAGATGGCTGTACTTGATTACAACAGCAAAGAATGCACCACTTGAAAGACATAAAAGGCTACGTTGGACAGATCACCCTGGGAAGAATCTATGAGGTTGCTAAGATTCAATACTGATTGATGGCACTTAATCAGTCCAAATCTGCACAGCCACAGATTCTCCACTCCTGCCTGATGTAGTTATATTCCTGAAATGAATGCTCACAGATTCCTGGAAGAATGGGAATAGAATACCAGCACAACGTAGTGTCTCCAAGAGGAGTTATCTTTTCCCCCTCAAATGATTAGATTACTACTTCCCAGAAACAAACCACTTTTGACATTTTTATGCTCGTTCATGTAGGCTCTTGAAGATCTTTAACTATAAAGTGAATTCATATATTAAACCATGGAAAACAGCCTTCCTTAAGCTTGCCAATCCCTCTTTCAGTCAAATTTCAGCTCAGTGGCATCAGGTAGAAACCACAAGGATATTGTGTGTAGCATGATGTCATCACACAAATGATGTGAATTACATACACTGTGGCATTTTATGATGACACCATGATGCATGTGATGTCACTTAACACTTTGCCTCCTGCAAATGTCCACAGGAATGTTGTAGGGAACATTAAGACATGTAGATAACAGGGTCATCATACAAATGTAATGACTTGTATACTTGCAAGAGATGTCTGGACACATATACACAATGGCATCATTTGTATGACCATGTCATTGTGTGCATCTTCTCGTTGTGATGCTTTGTGGTTTGCTGCAAACATCTCTAGATTGATTTGGAAGGAATTTGAAAACAATGCAGTAGTTACTAGAAGTCAGCATGGATTAGTCAAGAAAAAATCTTTCTAGGTGATTAGCAAGCTTGTTAAATGTGGGCTGGATAGCATGACAATTGGATACAGGTAGTCCTCAACTTAAGGCCATTTCTTTAGTGACTGTTCAAAGTTATGATGGTGCTGAAAAAATGACTTACAACTGGTCCTCACATTACAACCATCTCAGCATCCCTGCAGTCACATGATCAAAATTCAGGTGCTTGGCAACTGGCATGTATTTATGACGGTTGCAGTGTCCTGGGGTCACGTGATCACCATTTGCGACCTTCCCAATCGGCTTCTGACAAGCAAAGACAATGGGGAAGCCAGATTTGCTTAACAACCATGTGATTCACTCAATGACAGTGATGACTCACTTAATGACCACGGCAAAAACGGTCATAAAATTGGGCATGACTCACTTAATGACCACCTTGCTTAGCAACAGAAGTTCCAGTCCCAACTGTGGTTGTAAGTAGAGGACTACCTGTTTACAAATGGCTTGAAAACATACTCAAAGTGCTCATCAATGGTTCTAATCAAAGTGGAGAGAAGTATCAAGTGGAAGGCCACAAGATTCAGGGCTGTCTCCTCTATCTTCATTCCTTTTATTAATGACTTGGATGAAAGATGGAGTAAAACCATACCAAAATTACAAATTCATGCACAATTGGGGGAAATATGTAATACCATAGAAGACAGAAATAAAATTTAGGTGTTTTGGATACCTTACTGAAATGGGCTGAAAACAACAGAAAGAAATTTAACGGAAACAACTGTAAAGCTCTTCACTTATGAAATGAAAAAACAAATGCACAGGACAGGAGGTCCCTGGCTTCGTAGTCGTATTTGTGGAAAGCATTTTGGCGAGCCAGCAGTGTGAGGTAGCTGCAGAAATAGGCAAATGAAATTTTAAATAGCATCAACAGAAGTATGATTTCCAAATCTTGGGAAGTAAACTTTTCACTTTATTTTGCTTTGGACATATTCCATCTTGAGTACTGTATCTAATTCTGGACACCACGTTTCAAGAACAATTCAGAAAAAAATGTGAACAAGTCAGAGAAAGGCGAGAAGGATGACTGGGAGATTCAAAACCAAGTCTTATAAAGAGATATATTAGGAATCGGGAACGTTTAGCTTGAGAAAAGAAGACTGGGTGGGGAATATGATAGCATCTGTCAAATTCCTGGTAGGGTGTCCCTCAGAAGAAGGTTGAGACTTCTTATCTCTCATTGCAGAATGACAGACCTGGATTAATGGATTTACATTCTAGGAAGGTACATTCCAACTCTACATTGGAAAAAGCTTTCTAACTGCAAGAACCGTTAGTGAGTGGATGTGCTGACCCAGAGAGCTGATACTGTAAGCTTCTCTTTACTGTATGTACAAGTGGGTGTTAGACAACCATCTCTCTGGGATGTTTTATTTTGGATTCCTGCCCTGAGCAGCGGGTGGCACAAATGGCCCTTCCAGACTCATGAATTCTATGAGAGAGGTGAGATAAAGTGAGCCTTTTCCCATGACACTCATATCCCTCTTAACTTGATTGATGAGGATTTAGAGTGCTGTGGGAAGAGCCAAATGGAGCAAGCTGAGCCAGTGAATTCACCCGGAGGGGATTAGATTTACCCCCCAAATCAACCCAGTCCTCCACAGGGTTAAAACTAATTCCCCTGGTCAACAGTGTCATGAGAATGGCTGTTTGTCATTTCAATCTCCTGAGATTGAAAATGGGGCCCCTCTAGGCACTCCATCTTAAGGACTGTTTTGGTTTTTACACATTCCCTGTGATGCCATCTCTAGTCATTCTACTGTGGATTTTTTTCTTTTTGGTATTTTGTTTTTGGCACCAGTTTGGAAAAAGAAAAAGGAAGTCTCGCAGGAAATGACAATTTCCCACAGTCCTTGGTGGAGGGGCAGCTGCAACTGGGATCCAGCCTTCTCAATGAGCTGCTAGTACACAGTGATGGCAGCATGGCTAGATGGTTCACACTGCATGAAGATGGTTAGTCAGTGGCCTTCAGAGATATGAGATGCCCTATGCAGCCAACTGAAGGCACCTGGCTTATGACTTGGCCATTCTGGTTGGATATCTTATTACCTTGTTCTGGTGCTATACGTGGCTTTTCTCAGCCCTACTTCCAGGAGTTTATCATTTGCATTTGGGTCCTGAATGCTGGGGCCATCTGCTACCACTCAGCTCGGAAAGATCTTGAAGCTTTTAGTATCACAAAATAATAAAAAACAAACAGTTTTCATCCTGAAGTGTACCATCTAAAAATACACAACACAGAACTCACACTCTGTTTTTTTATATTCTGATGACCAACTGAGGTGGAAGATGGTCTATATAAATGTAGGTAGTCATGCTAAGATTTTAAGTGTCTTATTTTTTCCCCATTTCTCTTTTTCAGCTAATGGCCTCAGTATTCCATGGCATGGTGGCTCAGCGGGTAAGACACCAGGCTTGTCAACCGGAAGATCGCAAGTTTGGAGGTTCAAATCCCTAGTCCTGCATGACGGAGTGAGCTCCCACACTCGCCCCAGCTCTTGCCAACCTAGCAATTCGAAAGCATGCAAATGCAAGTAGATTAATAGGTACCACTCCGGTGGGTAGGTAACAGCGTTCCACGTGCGTCATGCCAGCCACAAGACCACGGAAGCGTCTTCGGACAGCGCTGGCTCTTCGGCTAACAAATGGAGATGAGCACCGGCCCCTAGAGTCGGACACGACTGCACAACTGTGCGGGGGGAACCTTTACCTTTACCTTATTCCATGGCTCAAAAGCCATTAACTTTTCCTAGGCCCTAGAAGTTGATAGCTTCTTTTCAGATTTTGTAAGTGAGCCTACTCATTCTCTCTCTCTCTCTCTCTGTAGATAAAGATTGATTGATTGATAGAGATATATGCAGATAGAGATTGCTTGATAGAGATAGAACTATATAGTACTGATATATAATATTCAATTCTTAGGTTGTTTGGTTTCAGTGCCAGATTTATAGGCACAAGCTCTTTCACAAGTTCAGTGAAAGATGGAACTCAAGTTGACAACATGAGTTATATTTTCATGCATGAACACTCCTGCCGGAAGGGCTGAGAGAAAGGGAATAGCTTTGCTCACAGTGTTGGAGAGATAAGACAAGGCTCTTCAGTAAATGAACAACCTTGCTGAAACGTAACCTTTCAGCATCACAATATCTCCTGTGCTTCCCTTTCATCAGTTGCTAAGGCGTTCATTCCAAGATGCTATCAACTCCCTTGCTTTCAAGGTCATCCTGGATACTGTATATCCATTCTGCCCACAGAAAGTAGAAGTTCTTGTGCTCTTGTATCAGCTTGTGTTTCAAAACAAGGGCTGCGTTTTCCTGATGAGGGAAGCTCTGAAGTGATTTAAAATTAAGACGGACGCCTTCCCTTACTTGTCGCATCAGAAAACGTGTGAGATAATTCGTGTAGGTTTATCCCAAAGAAATACTCTCAGGAGGATTTCAGTGTTCTCCCTGCCTCCAAACTCCAAGTAAAGCACTTGAAAGACCTGTTTTCAGCATCAATCCAGCCAGCGTTTTTACTTTCTGGTGAGCTCGTTCCTTTTGCTGGATGTACTTTGGCCACAGAATGCGAAAAAGTACAGTGAGGATCACAACACCTAATGTAGCCGTAGACAGCTCCTTGTTTTGGAAATAAGGGTGTCAGTGGTTTCTCTCTGCTCATTACTGCTGTTCAGGGATAGGAATATTATTCCTGCTGTGAGTCAGATATTGTTTTAATTTTCCCCCCAGCAGCTAAGGATTAGAGGGGAAAAAGATAGGCTCGATATATTCTCCTTTGGGATTGTTCTTTCTGAAAAATGCATATGCATATGCATGATTCATAGGTTTGTTACCCTGGCTGGAAGTTTAATGAACCTCTCCTGTTTAATTTTCCACTGAAAATCACCAGAAAATTCACATATTTGCTACTGAGTTTCATTGTCACAACCTTGGGGCACTTTGGAAGCCATAAAAATAATGTTGGGTCAACATCTGTCTCCCAGTTCTTCTATCTATCTATCTATCTATCTATCTATCTATCTATCTATCTATCTATCTATCTATCTATCTATCTATCATCTATCTATCTTCCATCCATATCTATCTATCTATCTATCTATCTATCTATCTATCTATCTATCTATCTATCTCTCTCTCTCTCTCTCTCTCTCTCTATATCTATCTATCTATCTATCTATCTATCTATCTATCTATCTATCTATCTATCATCTATCTATCATCATCTATCTATCATCTATCTATCTATCTTTATTAAAATTGTAAGAAGATAAAGACTAACAAGAACTAATATTTAGAGTGAAAAGAGAAGAGAAAAGAAAAGAAGGAAATAAAAAAAGAACAAAGCCAAAAGTGCAGGAAAAAAGGAAAAAAGAAAGAAATGACTTCCGATTTTCTTTTACAACAGTTATAAGTATAAATGTAAATTAACTGCTACTCTATGGTTACAACCTTACTTACATTTTTTATAATCTATTTTTTTCTAATCATCAAAACCATATACAGTATCATAATTTCATTTTTTTTCTGTTTCATGCAAAAAATCAATAAGGGGTTTCCAGTCAGCATTAAACTTTAGACAGTGTCTTGTCTCTAATTAAAGCTGCCAATTTGGCCATCTCAGCAAGTTCCATCCTCTTCACCATCCATTCCTCCATTGTGGGTAAAGTTGAACCTTTCCATCTTTTCCCAGTTCTTCATACCATTTCTGTCCCTACAAAACCTCTGATTTTTCACCCATATTCTCAAAGTGTTTGAGAATTTCTTTCAGATAATTCTTGCTGATATTTTAGAAGGGTTTTTTTTAGAAAGAATTGAGGAGGTTTTTGTTCCACATCTTTCCATCGCTCTGAAACTTCTCTGGGAGCTTGTATATCATGGGAGGAGTTATTTGTGTTTTTATTTACAGTGTTTATATACCTCTTGATGCCCAAAGACTACCCATGCTTTAAAATATAAATGAATCAATCAATCAAAACAATACATAATCCTAAAAACCCTTAACACCAACCTACCCCATCAGCCATAAACCAGGAATAATACTTAAAATGAAAATGAGAGATTAAAAGTTCTACAAGAAAGCTCTGTCTTTGCCATTTTCCCCAAATTTGTCTGTTTTGGATAATGGATGCCAGGGTAGATCTTCAAAGAAGTTATTCCACGGGGATGAAGCCGTGACAGACACATTGCTTTCTGCCTCCTATATATGTTGTTCCTTCGAGTCAGTGTTGACTCCTGGCAATTACCTGAACTAGTCCCTGAAGTTTTCTTGGCAAGGTTTTTCAGAAGTGGTTTGCCATTGCCTGCTTCCTAGAGCTGAAAGTGAGTGACTGGCCAAGGCCACCCAGTTGGCCTCGTCCCTAAGTTGGGACTAGAACTCACAGTCTCCCGGTTTCTAGCCTGGTGGCTTAACCACTAGGCCACTTCTGCTTCCCGCTGACCTTGGGGTGACCTTCAACATATCTACTGTTTGGGTTGGTTTTATGTGAAGAAGATGGACCTGGAGAAAACTGGGCACTTATGACCAGCCCTTTGAATTGCACTCAGAAGTCTACTGGAAACCAATGCAGCACCAACAAAAATGGTCTGTAGCTTGAATCATGTCAACTGGATTTCTATTTTCTCAGTGGAAACGTTTCACTCCTTATCCAAGGAGCTTCTTCAGTCTGAGCAAAGTTAGTAAGGGAATCCTAAAATATGTTGCTGTGTGACCTTACACCTGGGGCTAGGTCATGGTTATTTTTTTGAGATGTTATTTCTAAGTCCCTTTATCATCTAAAGAAGGATCGTTAAGATCACCATGCTGCTGTTGAGCTTGCGAAATGGTCTTAATCTTCCTAGGCACAGAAGACAAAGCAGGGAGGAAGATAGGGGAAAGATTGTGCCTGAGGCCCCCACCTCTATTCAAGGAAGGATTTTCCAAGTTGGCATAAATGGATTCCTTGACCCCTCTCTCAAACCACCTATCTTCTCTGTCTAAAATGTGAACATTAATGTCCTCAAATGAGTGTCCTTTTTCCTTTAGATGAAGATAACCTGCTGACTCTAGTCCTGTGGTGTTACTTCTCCTGTGTTGGGCCATCCTCCTGTACAAAGGTTGTTTGGTTTCTCCAATGTAGAGTTCAGAGCACTCCTCACTGCACTGGATTGCATAAACTACATTGCTTTTCTTGTGTTTTGGAATTTGATCTTTGGGGTGTACAAGCCTCTGTCTCAGTGTGTTGGTGGGTTTGAAATATACAGGTATGTGGTGTTTGCCAAATATCTGTTTTATCTTTTCAGACACGCCAGCCATGTAAGGAATGACCAGGTTCTTCCGTTTACTCTGAGTCTCAGCCCTATCTGTCGCTGTTTTAGGTCTGGTAGATATAGATTTAGTGAAGGCCCAATTTGGATATCCACAGGCCTTCAGAGCTGTTCTCAGGTGCTGATTTTCATTCTTTTTGGAATCCATGGAGGTGGGGATGGTTTCTGCTCTGTGTGACAATGTCCTGATGACTCCTAGTTTGTGCTGCAGTGGATGGTGGGAGTCAAACATCAGATATTGATCTGTGTGTGTGGGTTTCCTGTAGATCCCTATTTCTAGCTTGCCCCCGGTCCCAATGAGGACTTCACAGTCTAGGAATGCCAGTCTCTGCATTGTTTATGCAATCCAGTGCAGTGAGGAGTGCTCATTTTAGTCAGAGAAGATAGGTGGTTTGAGAGAGGGGTCAAGGAATCCATTTATGCCAACTTGGAAAATCCTTCCTTGAATAGAGGTGGGGGCCTCAGGCACAATCTTTCCCCTATCTTCCTCCCTGCTTTGTCTTCTGTGCCTAGGAAGATTAAGACCATTTCACAAGCTCAACAGCAGCATGGTAATCTTAATGATCCTTCTTTAGATGATAAAGGGACTTAGAAATAACATCTCAAAAAAATAACCATGACCTAGCCCCAGGTGTAAGGTCACACAGCAACATATTTTAGGATTCCCTTACTAACTTTGCTCAGACTGAAGAAGCTCCTTGGATAAGGAGTGAAACGTTTCCACTGAGAAAATAGAAATCCAGTTGACATGATTCAAGCTACAGACAATTCCACCTGGATGACTGAGAACCTTCATAGACAACAACAATGGTGTTATGTGGCTGTAACATCCCTCACCTGCCAGCAGGTGGGCCACCACATTTTGCACCAACAGAAGCTTCTGGATAGTCTTCAAATCCAGCCTCCTGCAGCATGCACTACAGTAGTCTAATGTAGAGTGATAAGGGTGTGAGTTATTGTCACCATCTCTCCTGGTGTCTCCCTTTGGGAAGCTGCAGCTTGTTGGAGAGAAGACTATATAACGACAGCAGATCATTTGGCCTGAATATCATATTCCACCTGTCCAATCTCTCCAACGTTCTGCCCTGCTTTGAAAGAAATTCTGAAAGGCATTCCTCTTTCATCCGACTGAAAGAGAACCGGCAAGAAAAAACACTAATAAAAATAAAACTCAAGAGCTACATGCAGTTAATAGATTCTGGGATTCCATGGAATACTCCCAGCTTGTTGCCTTTCTAGGGAAAGTGCTGAGAGGCACAGCCAAATGCTTGGCCAGGTAGGAATGACATAAATTGTAGTTCAAGGTGTCAACTAGAGGGAATTACTGTACAACAAAGGTCTCTTCCACACAGCAGCCTTGCTCAGCTTGTCTGCCATGCTGAAATAGCTGGAAATGAAGCTAGCATAAGAAATTTATTTATTTATTTTTATTTATTTGTCATATTTATATCCCGCCCATCTCCCCCACAAGGAGGGACCCTGGGCGGTTCACAACAAGAGTTTAAAATCAGTAAAAAACATAAATACCAATAAAAGTCAATAAAAATATCTAATACAGTCCGATCCAAGCAATGGTAGATCTTACTTAACCCATAGGTCAGTAAGGCTGGTCAAGGCAGATCTAAGAGACCAGCCAACCCCAAGACTGGCTGTTCCCCTCCCCTCCCCAAGCATGGTGGCAAAACCAGGTCTTTGGTTTTTTTCTAAAGTCCAGGAGAGAGGGGGCTGATCTTATTTCAGGGGGAAGGATATTCCAGAGGGCGGGGGCTACTGCAGAGAAGAGAAATTGCTATCTGGATTAGTAGATCATATGGAAAAACCCAAGATGACTTTCTTCCTCCCTCCCTCCCTCCCTCCCTCCCTCCCTCCCTCCCTCCCTCCCTCCCTTCCTTCCTTCCTTCCTTCCTTCCTTCCTTCCTTCCTAGCATTTCTCTGCCATTCTATTCGTGCAGGCTCTGAGCTACATACCCTTATCAGGAAAAAATGAAAAACAATGTTGAATTCCAAACTTATAGACTCAGGATGTTGCCATATGAAATGTTCCTGTGGAAAGTAGCAGTGAACCAAACATGCTTCTTCCAAAGGCATTCCTTCCAGCTTCTTCTCCCTTCCTTGATATTTCTTCTTTGCTTTGGTTTGTTGCCCCAAAGACCCCAGAAGACAACCAGTGGCCATGGACAATGTGTTGTGGCCACTGAAAATTCCTAATACAGTTGGGCTATGTCTTGGATTAAACCCTTTTGTACTCTCCCCGTACCAATGATGTCCCATAATCAAATTAGTTAGACAACTTCCTTTTGTATCATTATCACTAAAGACTTTCCCCTATGGTCTTTTGTGTACTCCCTAGTGATTTTTTTTTGGAGGGGGCAGGTTTTTCTGCTACCTGCAGTTCCAAAAAATAAAACATGGGACTGTCAGGAATACAACAACAACAACAACAACAAACTGAGCTATTTGACAAGCTGGTGGCAAAATGAAAATATAAAAAGAAAGGTAGATTAGATAAATATTCAGAAACAAAGAAGAGTATTACCTTCTTGCTAGTGTGCTAGTGGAAGAGAAAGAGAAAAAGAAATACATATTGCCCTAACTAGAAGAAGGCTTCATTCTTTTTTAATGCCATAATTTGCAGTATCATTTAACAATAAAACGTATCCTTTACTCTGTGAAATCATTGCAGTTCTAAGGCACACAGTAGAATACTTTTTTTTTAATGAAATACTCGGAAATCGAGAATCCCCTGGGACAGTGTGTTCTAAAAGGCCACTTCACAATTTCACTCCGGTTGCATTTTAACGGCCAGAATTCTTTTTCAGAATGGCTAGAGATATTTGCTGGCTACCCAGCCTGACATCATTTTAACAAGTCACAAAATGTGTCTCGTATGGAATTGCTTAGCGAGATCAGAGACAACCTGAAGGTAGATCACAGAAGGTCTGCCAACAAATTTCCAAGTTAGCCACAGTAGATTAGCAGGTAAGTCTGGTAACTCAGAAACAGGGGAGTGGAGAAAGACCAGGAGTATTTTTATTGTGAAAATAAAACCCTGTTGGAATCCCAGCCTGTAGATTTGTGTTTGCGTTGTTTGTATGTACTGTATGTAGAATACATTTATTTCTTGCTTTCCCCTACATTGCTCAAGGCATCCTGGACTGTAGCTACATTCTTTCAATGTGCTTAACCAGTTAAGTTACAAATCGATAGCTGCGTTTATGCAGCATGCTAAGTTTGGCTAGTTCTCAACCTGGCTAGAATTTGTGTGTGTGTGTGTGGGGGGGGGGGGGGTTAATGTGCTGTGTGAATCCAACCTTTTTGGTTGTCTATACAACCCTGTATTGTGCAAACTCAAAAATGGATCAGTTCAATAACCGGGTTAAACATTTTGTATGTACGCAGCCAGGATCACTCCTGATATATCCTTACAAGTGAATTCCATGATGAAGTGGGCCTTGAGCCTGGATCCCCTGTTTCCAGTCCCAGACTTTAACTATTGCACCACACAGACTCTGTTTCTATAGACTACTTACTCCAGTTAAAATCTGGCCCTATGTCCTGAACTACCATAATGCATATAGGCTGCACCCCTAAGTCAAAATTTGGTGAATGGCTCCAGTTTAATGGATTCCAGCATTTGGACATGCCTGAATATTCAAGTTTGGAATTAAATTGACCACTTAAGAGGAAACAGAAAATGGAGAAGTTAATCGGGACAGTTCCAGGTACAGAACTGTGGAACAGACCATGAATTACTGGCATCAGTCATATGGTTAAACTTATAAAATCAAAGAGAGTAAGTGTACCAGCATGATTTGACCTGAAGGATATATATTCAGAATATACGATCAGAAAGAACAGGTTTGATACACATAGCAAATGTAAAAGAGACCCCAAGGAAGAGATAAGAGTCATTACGAAAACAAAAACAACCCCCCCTCCAACTCCCAAATTTTCAAGGAAGAAATGATCCAAGTGGCTTTCAGAACAAGTTATCCTATGGCCAGAAAAAGAGAGGAGGAAACTCCTCGTTAATTAAAAGGACAGATAATGACTAGAAGCAGATTTTCTAAAACAAGCAAGAAAGGACAAAGATACTTCAATCAAGAATCTCAGCAAATTGAGAAAAATAACGAGACAAGGAAAATGGGAGATATTTTTTTAAAAAAATATATCCTATTTTCCTTGTTCATTTGATTAGTGAAATCAAACAAACATTTACAGCTAAAGTAGAACTATCCAAGAGTGAGTGAGTGAGTTATGGGATTTTATCTCCATCTCAATCCTCGATTGACTCTAGGCAGAAGATATTTAAGAGATGCAAATTTAATTAAGCAATGACGTAACCCCTTTATAAATGGGATTATAGAATCTTTTACAGAGAGCAAAAATATTCCAGGATTGACTCCAACAGAAAGTAAGATATGAGAGGAAATAAACAGGTATCAAACAGAAAAGCTTCATGTACAGTTGAAATACCCCCTGAACTGTTTGCAGCTACAGGTTAAGAGGTAGTTAAAGCACTAACAGCTGTATATCAACAAATATGGAACAACACTTTCACTTCCGGGCGTTGGACTGAGTGGAGCGATGAACCGAGGCTCTCAGCCTCGATTCCGCGGCTTGCCATTTGCGGCGATTTGAAGAAAAAAAAATCACAGAAAAATCACCCTCGAAGAGAGGGTAAGCAGAAGATTGCTCACAAGGGTCGCTGGATTCGCTGCTCTCTTCCGACCCCCGTATTTCCACCATGGGGGAAGGGAGATTGGAGCGGCGAAAGGCGACTGGAATCTACATAAAGCTCTGCGGAAGCCGTGAATCTAGAAAAGATAAGTAGCTCCTCACCCAACTTTTTAGGCACACCTTTTATTTTTAAATATTATTTTTCCTATTAAGCTCTAAGATTTATCTCTGGACTTGATCTATAATTGCTGGTGTTTTATTTCTTTCTTGTCAAAGGATGGTAAACTGGTGGGAATGGAAAGCTAATTGACTTTGCCACAAACGAAAGTGTTTTTCTTTTTACTTTTACTTTGACTTAAGTTCCCTATCTATTGGTAATTGAATGCATTTTTATTTTGGAATTATTTTATTTGGATTTTGATTTTATATGGAATAAATATGGACTAAATAACATTTTGCTTTTTATGTTTTTTTTTGGTGATTATTGCCAGAAAAAGAACCTTCCTCTTTTTCTTTTTATTAGCCCTCTTTTAAATGTTTATGCTTTGTTTGGACTCTTTTATATATATATATAGAAATCTGATTGTTTAATATGTACTTTGGGTGAAAAAGCTATTTGGATTATTACAGCCTTTTTTTATATATTTTATATAATTTTTTCCCCCCTCAGTTACTTTTGGTTGGATTGAAGAGTTACAAGTGGGCATGTGAAACCTTGGAATTGTTTATCGTTTCCATTATTATTTTGACTACAGTCAAATTTCCATTTGCCTTTTTATCTCTTGTTCTTGAAATTACATGGACTTATTGTTGGGGTTTGAATATACCCAGGAATTTACAGATAGATAAATTATACTGGAGAGGCTTGATATCTAGGTGAGAGGGGAATTATTCTGCAAGTCACCCAATTAGCAGCCATTGTTGTAGGGATGATGTGGCAGTACTGACTCATACTACAGGTGCTATAGTTTAGTTGGGTGTGGCAGATGATGAGAGTGACCTATAATGTGATTGGTCAGTTTATGTATATAAACAGAGAAGATCTGGTGTTCTTTCTTCTCGTTGCTGTTAAACTTCTCATCGCTGTATTCCATCTTGCTGCTGTTATCATTTGTTACTGCTGTTGGATGTATTTGGACTACGTATGTATATAAAGTAAATAGGCTATTTTATCTAATCTCTGCTTGAGTGTCTATTTACTGCATAGAACGTGGATCACTGGAGTCTTGGAAATAGGCAGCAGGCCGCCCCACGGTGTGCACTCTGACACTTACATATCTAATGGATTACAAATGAATTGTTGTTGTTGTTCAGTCATTTAGTCGTGTCTGACTCTTCGTGACCTCATGGACCATAGCACGCCAGGCCTTCCTGTCCTCCACTGTCTCTCGGAGTTTACTCAAATTCATGTTTATTACATCGGTGATGCTATCTAACCATCTCATCCTCTGCCGTCCCCTTCTCCTTTTGCCTTCAGTCTTTCCCAGCATCAGGGTCTTTTCCAGTGAGTCCTCTCTTCGCATTAGGTGGCCAAAGTATTTGAGCTTCAGCTTCAGCATCTGTCCTTCCAATGAGCAGTCAGGGTTGATTTCCTTTAGGATCGACTGGTTTGACCTCCTTGCAGTCCAAGAGACTCTCAAGAGTCTTCTCCAGCACCACAGTTCGAAAGCATCAATTCTTCGGCGCTCAGCCTTCCTTATGGTCCAACTCTCACAGCCATACATTGCTACTGGAAAAACCATAGCTTTAACTATACGGACCTTTGTCGGCAAGGTGATGTCTCTGCTTTTTAATATGCTGTCTAGGTTTGCCATAGCTTTCCTCCCAAGGAGCAAGCGTCTTTTAATTTCATGGCTGCAGTCACCATCTGCGGTGATCTTGGAGCCCAAGAAAATAAAATCTGTCACTGCTTCCATTTCTTCCCCTTCTATTTGCCAGGAAGTGATGGGACCAGATGCCATGATCTGGGTTTTTTTAATGTTGAGTTTCAAGCCAGCTTTTGCACTCTCTCCTTTCACCCTCATCAAGAGGCTCTTTAGTTCTTCTTCAAATGAATTAGGATGACAATTATTTTTAAAGGACTGTTTTTGCCTTTTGTATGGACTACAATCCCGGTGTTATAACAATTTTTTTTTAAAGGATTGTTTTTAATTTTGGTACTTTTTTACTCCCTCCTTTTTGCAAACAGGCAATACAGGAATATTATCTACATTATGACGAATATGGCTTTGAGGATGAAGAGAGACAAGGAGAAAGAAAAAGAAATTGGAAGTGCATCTATGGAAGTTCCACCGGCAGAAGAAAAAAAAAATTCTGGATGCAATTCTGGAAGCAATTACTTTATCAAATAAAAAAAATGGATGCAATTATTAACTTGGGTCAACAAATCAACAAGCAGATGGAAAATTTATTTACTTTAGAAAAAAAGATGGACAAAAAGATGGATTTATCGTGACAACAAGTAGTTAAGAAGATGGAAGAGGCGAAAGAAGAATCAATCCAGGAAATAAAACAAGAATTTAAAAAAGAAGAGCAGCTAGTCAAGGAAGTGGTTAATACCTTATCAGGGGAATTCAAAGAGATGCAAGGCCAGATGCAGGAATTAGAGATTAACTCAGAAAGTTTCATTAAAGAAGTTGAATATAACTTAGATATTATTGCCTTAGCAGAAATGATAGAAAAAGAACATATCTGGAGATTGAGTGCATCCCTAGAACAACTAAATGAAAAAGCAAGAGAAAGGATTGTTTTTGAATTAGTTAAATTTTTAGAAATGAGAGAACAAGATTTGGATTTGGAAATAGAGCTAATTTTAGAACTAATTCATGGTATGCTAGAGAAAACAAAGTGTTTAAAGGGCAAAAGTTAAGGATAGCCTCTACTTTAAAAGTAAAAACATTTTTAGAAAATACAAGACAGATATGAGGGATGCACCAGTAGAACGTAAGAAACATTTCATAGATAGAAGTAAGAAATAGAGATAAATGACTTCTTAAAAATTGGGGTAAATTAGATTTTACCAATGATATAAGATTGAATGTTAAAATTGATGGATTGGCAAAAAACGATAAATTGACATGTTTATTAGAAGAAAATTCAAATTATTATTTTATTAAGGAGTGGAAACTATTGTGGACTATCTGAAATATACGGGGGGGGGGGGTAAAGCCTTTATGGGGTTTTGAAGATTAAAATATATATTATTACTTTTTAAAGAGTGGAAACCATTGAAGGACTATTTGTAAAATGCAGGAGGGGCAAAGCTCATATGGGGATTTGAAGATTAAAATATAGATAAATTGATATATTAGACAAGAAATGTTTTTTAATATTATATATAGACCTAGCAAGTAAGATAAATTCTTTAAACTATTATGACCAGAGATAAGTCAGAAGTTGACTATTTTCTGTTCCATCTTTTTCTTTTTTTTTCTTTGCTTTGCTACACCTTTTTTCTTCTTTCTTTACTTGTATTTCTATTTCTTTTTGTTTCCAACTTTTAATTTTGTATATTTAAAACTTAATAAAATATATTTTAAAAAAACAAATATGGAACAACACTGTGCAGCAGAGAGATTAGAAAAGATCATTGTATATATCAAAACTGAAAAAAGAAAGGCAATAGATGAGAATGTGCAAATTACCAAACAATTGCATAATTCTTCACACAAGCAGAGTCATGTCAAATGAATGGATGGGTTTCAGAAAAGCAGAGAGAGGACAAGAGATCAAAAAGGTAGCTAAGATGGAGGAAAGAGTGACCAAACGGAGGTGTATTATTGCTTTATTAACCAGAGGAAGGCCTTTGATTATATAGATCATTCCAGAACGTGGAATATATAAAGACTAATGGGAGTGCCAGAGGACCAGATTATTCTTCTGAGGAGTCTTTACAGTAAACATGAAGCTTCTGTAAGGATTGAATTTGGAGAAACAACGTTGTTCAGGATAGGAAGATAATTATACATTTGATATGTATATTTGTTTAACTTATGCAGCTAAGATGGCAGGAGAGTTGAGATGACAGCTGGAATCAAATTTGGATGTTGAAATGACAGTTTGAGATATGGAAATGAAATCACGGTTTGCTGAAAGTATAGAAGACATGAAAGAACTCATTAGGAAAGTAAAAATGGAAAGTAAAAAAAAAAGGAGGTGGATGTTAAAGATTAAGAAGACAAAAGTAATAACATCCAGCATGCTTACTGAACTTACTGTTGATAGCAAAAAAGTGAAGGTGGTAGACAATTTTGTTCTTTTGGGATAAACAATGGATAAAGATGGACAGACTTCTTTGATCTTGGTGAATACGGATATTACAGAAAATAAAGCAGTAATCTTTCCATTGATCATATATGGATACAAAAAGTGGTCACAGAGAAAGAGCCAGAGAAGGAAGACAGATGTGTCGTGTGTAGCTGCCGAAATAACACGCCGAGGCCAGGAATCTAGTCTCTAGTGTTTATTGCATACCTACAAACAGAAATCCTGCTAAACTAACAGTGCCTGAAGATTCCCAAGTATATCAGCTCAACCTAGGGCGGAGATTTCTTCTGACGTTTGGGGAAATAGGCTAGGCTCTCTGAGCTGCATGCTCGCTTCTTATCCAGTGCTCCGCCCTCCTCTCTGCTTCCCCTGACACCACCCCCCTCCCCATCCAAAAACTCCATAGCAACTCCCTCCCCCCGTTCGTCCTTGGTGCCGGGCAGGATCCCGTGTGAAAAAGTGTCTATCTGCTCCTCTTCCTGGGAGCTGGGCAGTGAAGGGAGGTCATCCAGGAAAGGAATGTCGGGGGAAGGCTCGCGTCTCTCTGTTTGATCTGATAGTCCGGGTGCAGCTGGCCTCTCCTGAAAAACAGCTAAATCGTTAGAAAGGTTCTCCCTCCCCCCTCCTGGGAGCTGGCAACCAGAGGTGGAGGGATGCGAATCCTCCTCCTCCCCCCTCGCTGGGTCCGACGGGGGGAGCAGGAATGGTTGCTGGCAACTTACGAAATCCTCAAGCTGGTCGGCTTCCTCGTCTTCAGCTGGGGGCTGTAGCTCTGGGAGTCGAGCTGGTCGAGGCTTGTGAGGGAAAATCTGATGAAACCTATGCACTAGGAAGGGTGCGTGAACATCTTTGGCATTTTCCCAGGAGCGCTCTGTCTGAGAATATCCCTTCCAGTGTATTAAATACTGAATCCCCCTGCCCCTCCTTCTGGAGTCCAAAATCTCTTGCACTTCGTACTCCGGTTCCCCTTGGACAAGTACCGGAGGTGGGGGGGTGGTATGTGACTGTAAGGCACTTGGAGGGGAATCTTTGACTAACAAGGATTTGTGAAACACCGGGTGAATCCTCATGGAGTGTGGAAGCTGCAACCGATAAGCCACAGGGTTTATTTGCTGTAGCACCTGAAAAGGGCCAATAAACTTAGAGTCCAGCTTCTTGCAAGGTCTGTTAGTGGGCAGAAACCTTGTAGAGAGCCAGACCTTGTCTCCTGGTGATATGGGGGGTCCTTCCTGTCTGTGTTCATCTGCGTTCCGTTTATAGGTTGCCTTTGCCAGCTCTAGCTGCTCTGCTAACAGGTGATGGGCTGCCTGTCTTTCTGCCAGGAAATCCGTGGCTGCAGGCACAGCTGTTTGTTGTGAGGAAAGGGGCAACACTCTCGGGTTTGTGCCATAGAGAGCCTGGAAAGGGGACATCTTGGTTGAGGAATGAACTGCATTGTTGTAAGCGAACTCTGCCATGGGGAGAAGTTCTGGCCAATTGTCCTGCCGGTAGTTAATGTAACATCTGAGATATTGCTGCAATAACTGGTTAGTTTTCTCTGCTTCGCCATTACTGCACGGATGATTCGCAGAGGACAAGTGTATTTTGACCCCCAACGTCTGGAAAAGCGCCCCCCAGAACCTGGAAGTAAATTGCGAACTGCGATCTGAGATCAAGTGGTTAACCATACCTCTATATCGGAAGACATTGTCCAAAAAGAGCTGTGCTGTAACTTGTGCTGTTGGTAGGCCCTTGCAGGGAATGAAGTGCGCTATTTTTGTAAAGCAGTCTACCACCACCAGGATGGAAGTGAAACCCTGTGCCTGTGGCAAGTCGGTGATAAAATCCATGGAGACAGTGTCCCAAGGTTGGGGGTGTGTGGGCAGGGGCTGCAAAAGGCCTGCTGGTTTCCCTGCAACCGTTTTAGCGCGTCTACACACGTGGCAAGAGGCCACGTAAGTCTTGATGTGTGCTGCCATCTTGGGCCACCAGTAGTCTCTGAGTGTTCTGTGCAGCGTTTTGAACACGCCCCCGTGTCCTGCCGTTGGGCTATCATGACAGAGCTGTAATACTTCTTCCCTCAGGGTCTTAGGAACATAAAGCCACCCACTATGCCAAAGTGTCCCTGCCTCCGCTGTGAAAGGGGACGGTGTACCATGCTGGGCCCCCTGGAGGTCATCCAGCCTAGCCCGTGCATAGGGGTCTTGTTGCTGCTGCGCCTTGATTCTTACAAGGAGATCGTCTACTAGTCTGACTGCTGCCAAGTTCTCTACTTGGACCCCTTCGGGAGGCTTCTCAAAATTTTGAGGGTGCAAGATCGTGGCTTGGGTGGCTTGGTCAGGTTCTGCAATGTCCTGCGGCTGCCTAGACAACGCGTCAGCCAGCTTGTTTTGTTTGCCTGGCAAATACGAGATGACGAAATCGAAGCGTGAAAAAAAGTGACTCCATCTGACCTGACGGGGGTTGAGGGATCCCGAGCTCTGCAACAGCGCTAAGTTTTTATGGTCTGTGTAAACCTTGATTGGCAAGGCTGCTCCCTCTAACCTATGCCTCCATTCTTGAAAGGCTGATTTTATGGCAAGCAGCTCCTTGTTAAAAACATCGTAATTCCTCTCTGCTGGTGACAGCGTGCGAGAGAAATAGGCACAGGGTAATAAATCTTCCCCCCTTTCGTCCGCCGCTTGAAGTAAAATGGCGGCAACGGCAAAGTTAGAGGCGTCGCACTGGACGTGGAACTGTTTTGAAGGGTTCGGATGCCTCAGGAGTGGTGGGGAGGTAAACAGCTGTTTAAATTCTTGAAAGGCCGCTTGCTGCTGTTCCCCCCAGCAAAAGCGTCTGTTTTTCTTTAACAGCTGAGTAAGGGGACGCGCTTTCTCAGCATATGAGGCAATGAACTTGTGAAGAAAATTCGCATACCCCAGAAATTGTTGGAGCTCCTTGACGTTACGGGGAGTCTTCCATGACATAATTGCTTGGACCTTTGCAGGATCCACGGCTACGCCTTCTGTGGAAATCCTGTATCCCAGATAGTCTAATTGCATTAAGTCAAAAGCGCACTTTTCTAATTTTGCAAACAGCTTGTTCTCCCTTAATCTCTGCAGAACATTACACACATGGGTAATGTGGGAGGTGGGGTCCTCAGAATAAATCAGAATGTCATCCAGATACACAATGACATATTTATCTAACAAGTCTGAGAAAATGTGGTTCATGAACCTGGAAAATACTGCCCCACAATTACTTAGTCCAAAAGGCATGACTAAATACTCAAACTTACCATATCTGGTGTTAAAAGCCGTTAAGTATTCATGGCCTGGCTTTATTCTGATCAAATTGTAGGCATTCCTGAGGTCTAGCTTGGTAAAAATGCGAGCCTTTTGCAGGCGATCTAGCAACTCCGATATCACTGGAAGAGGGTAGTGGTCTCTAACGGTGACTGCGTTGAGTGCGCTGTAGTCATGCACCGTGCGCATGGGGGGTCCCTTATCGCCAGCCTGTGTCACCGGGGCGAAAGGATCGGGCTTTTTAGGCACGAAGAAGGTAGGGGCAGATGCTGGTGACGTCGATGGCCGAATGAAACCCTTTTTTAGGTTGGTATCCAAATATTCCTTCAGTATAGCTAGCTCCTTTGGGGACATTGTGTAATGCCGTGCCGCTGGGATCTTGGCTCCAGGCTTCAAATCTATGGTACAGTCGAAAGATCTATTGGGGGGCAACACTGTGGCCTCTTGCTCTCCGAAGATGTCTGCAAAATCTCCATACTTTGTTGGTAGTGGAGCCTTCCCTGCTTCCCGGCTTGCAGCTGCCGGTTGGGCTTGGGTAATGCCCTGCAATTTGTGGTGCCGACAGTCTTGAGAGGGAAAGGAAACTGCTCCGGTCATCCAGTCCAAATTGGGGTTGTGAAGTCTCAACCAAGGTGCCCCGAGAATGACTGGGACTTGCAAAGAGGCAGTAACGTACAGTTGGATCCACTCCGAGTGATCTGCGATGTTTAGCTGAATCGGCAGGGTGCAACGTTCGATCGCGCCGGCCTTGAGAGGTTGCCCGTCGATGGTTTCAACCTGCATGGGGCTTGGTAGTGCAATAGTTGAAATGTGAAACTTTTCCACCGCTTCCCCATCTATAAAATTGGTTGTCACCCCGGAATCAATCATAACATTTACCGGTAATAGTTGCTTGGAATCTGTAGTCAGCGTGGCTGGAACAATATAAAAATCTTGGTTGTGATCTGCCGTCTGAGCCCTTCTTAATTGCTGGATGGCCGCCCTACGGGGCTCTGACAAGGGGGGCCGTTGGAGTTTAACTGCTGAGAAGAAGCGGCTGGAATGTGGGCCTGCTCCGTGCCTTGGGTTGTAAATCTTACCGGGGCTGCCTGGCGTCTGGTCGGGCACACCCTTGCAATGTGCCCTGGCCCCCCGCAATAAAAACAAAGTGCACTGTCCCTTCTCCTTTGCCTCTCGGCTTCAGAGAGCCCCCTTCTTGTGGCCCCTATCTGCATGGGTTCTTCCGCGCTCAGGGGAACAAACGTGTTAGAGGGGGTAGCAAAACCTGGAAAAGCCGGTCGGGTTCCTGCCCTGTTTCTCCCTGGCCGAAGCTGCTTTAACTCCTCCAATCGAGCATCTATGACGACTGTTAACTGGTATAGGTCTTCCAATGTCGCTGGAGTGCCCTGCCGCACTAACTCCGTCTTAATCTCTTCGTCCAGTCCTTGTTTAAACTGATCCTTCAATGCCACCTCATTCCAGCCCAAATCTCCTGCCAGCAGTTTGAAATCTGCGATGTACACTCCTACTCTCCTGTTCCCCTGTCGGAGCCGCCGGATCTCTCTGCTGGCAGTGACCTCTCTGATTGGATCATCGAAATGGGCTCTGAAACGGGCCATAAAGTTCTGGTAGTTGTCCAGAATTGGGTCGTTAGCTTCCACCATGGGGATGGACCATCTTGCGGCTGAGCCTTTCAGCAAACTTAAAATGAATGTGACTCTGGACCTCTCCGTCGGGAACTCGGCTGGTCTGCTGTCGAAAAACATGGTGCACTGGGCGACGAAGGTCCTGAGCTGTGCCGTCTCTCCCCCAAATTTCTCTGGTAAACACCCTGGGGATCGCAGAACGACTGGTGGGGGTGGTGCCACTGGTGCTGGCTGCTGTGCCCCTGGAGCTGGTTGTTGCATCTGCTGAAGCATCGCCGCCTGTAAGTTATTAATCTGGTCGTCGACTTGTTGCTGGTGTTGTGTCAAGGCCGCTGCTAGCTGGATTATGGCCTGCTGCAATTCCTGCGTCTGAGAAGCCATTCTTCTGGTTTATGTGTTCCTCCCTCTTTCGATGGGAGTTTTGGTTTAGCAGGATTGATGTCGTGTGTAGCTGCCGAAATAACATGCCGAGGCCAGGAATCTAGTCTCTAGTGTTTATTGCATACCTACAAACAGAAATCCTGCTAAACTAACAGTGCCTGAAGATTCCCAAGTATATCAGCTCAACCTAGGGCGGTGCTTTCTTCTGACGTTTGGGGAAATAGGCTAGGCTCTCTGAGCTGCGTGCTCGCTTCTTATCCAGTGCTCCGCCCTCCTCTCTGCTTCCCCTGACAAGATGCCCTTGGATTATGGACTTGGAGACAGATATTAAAAGTGTCATAGATTGAAAGAAGAATAAATCAATTGGTCCAAGACCAAATAGAAAGTAAAATGGATTAGCAAGCAATGATTAGCTATAGTGGCAAAAATTCACATACTCTGGGTGTATGATGAGCTACAAGTGGATGATGAACTACAAAAAGCATGTATGTTTGGCAAG